>PVKS010014905.1:0-47198 GCA_004027875.1 Aplodontia rufa | reverse complement strand
CATTTACCTTCAAAGGCTGCAATATCATTGTTTCTAATTGCTGTGTAAAATTCCATGGTATAAATGTACCACAGTTTTTGGATCCATTCTTCCAGTGAGGGACATCTGGGTTGTTTCCATAGCCTAGCAATAGTAAATTGTGCTGCTATGAACATAGATATTGCTGTGTCACTATAATGTGCTGATTCTAAGGCCCCTGGAAAGATACCCAGGAGTGGAATAGCAGGGTCGTATGGTGGACTCATCCCTAGTTTTTTGAGGATTCTCCATACTGCTTTCCAGAGGGGCTGTATCAGTCTGCAGCTCCACCAACAGTGTGTTAGTGTGCCTATCTCTCCACAGGCCCTCCAGCATCTATTATTGTTTATTTTCTTCATTTTTGCCATTCTGACTGGTGTAAGGTGATATCTTAATGTGGTTTTCATTTGCATTTCTTTGATTACTAGAGATTTAGAGCACTTTCTCATGTATTCATTGGCTTGATCAATGTCCTCCGGTAAGAAGTTTCTATATTGCTCTTTGGCCCATTTATCAATTGGGCTGTTGGTGTTTTTGTAGTTGACATTTTTGAGGATTTTGTAGATTCTGGATATGAGACCCTTGTCAGAGGAATCATAGTCCATGATTCTCTCCATTTTCGTAGGAAACCTCTTGACTCTTTTGATTGTTTCCTTGGCGGTGCAAAAGCTTTTTAGCTTTATGGCATCCCATTCACTGGTTTTTTACTTTACTTCCTTCACTTTTGGAGACCTGTTGAGAAAGTCTTTGCCTATACTCCCAAATGTTGAAGTGTTGGACCAATTTTGTCTTCTGTCAGTTGCAAGGTAGCTGGTTTAATACCAAGCTCCTTGATCCATTTTGATTTGATTCTTGTGCAAGGAGAAAGATATGGGTCTAATTTCAACTTTCTGCAAGTGGATGACCAGTTTGTCCAGCATGAGGTAACATCTTAATGTAGTTTTGATTTGCATTTCTCTGATTACTAGTGACTTAGAACACTTTCTCATGTATTCATTGGCTTGCTCAATTTCCTCTACTGAGAAGTTTCTGTTTAGCTCTCTGGCCCATTTATTGATTGGATTGTTTGTGTTTTTGATGTTAAGTTTTTGAGTACTTTGTAAATTTTGGATATTAGTCCCCTGTCAGAGGAATCATAGGCCATGATTATCTCCTGTTCTGTGGGTTCTATCTTGAGAGTTTTGACAAATTCCTTGGCTGAGCAAAAGTTTTCTAATTTAATGGCATCTTACTCATTAACTCTTGACTTTAATTCTTTCACTTTGGGAGTCTTGTTGAGGAAGTCATTGCCAATTCCCATATGCTGGAGTGTTGGTCCTAATGTTTCTTCTAGCATTTCTATGGTTTCCAATTTAATTCGTAATTCCTTGATCCATTTTGATTTGATTTTTGTGCAAGGTGAGAGATAAAGATCTAATTTCAACTTCCTGCACATGGCTGTCCAGTTTGTCCAGCATCATTTGGTGAATAGGCTGTCTCTCCTCCATGTTATATTTTGACCCCCTTTGTCATGTAGCAGATATTTAAAAATTTGTAGGTTTGTCTTGAAGTCTTCTAATGAATTATCTTCTTGATGTGATTTTCAATGCGGTTTGCTAGAACTTTATTAAGGATTTTTGCATCAATGTTCATTAAGGATATTGGTCTGTTATTTTCTTTTTCTGATGTGTCTTTGTTGGGCTTTGGTATCAGAGTTATGGTTGCCCTATAAAAAGTGTTTGGAAGAATTCCCTCCTTTTCAATTTTTTGGAATAGCTTAATAAGGAGAGGTGTCAGATCTTCCTCATAGGTGTGGTAAAACTCAGCAGGGAATCCATCTGTTCTGGGCTTTTCTTCTTTGGAAGACTTTTAACTGCTATATGGATTTCAGTGCCTGTTATTGGGCTCTTTAAGGTTTCGATGTTATCCTGCATCAATTTGGGGATGTTGTATGTTTCTAGAAATTTGTCTGTGTTTTCTAGATTATGTAATTAAGAGGAGTATAGTTTTTCAAAATATGTTCTGATATCTGTTTGATTTCTGTAGGATCAGTGGTGATCACTCCCTTTATGTTGGGGATTTTGTTGATTTGCTTTGATTCTCTCCTTCTTTTAGTGAGATCGGCTAGGGATCTGTCAATTTTATTTATTTTTCTCCAAGAATCAGTTCTTTGTTTCATCAATTATTTTTATTGTTTATTTTTAAATTCTTAATTTCATTGATTTTGACTCAGATCTTGATTATTTCTTGTCTTCTGCTGCATTTGGGCTTAGATTGTTCTTGCTTTTGTAGGGATTTGAGATGGGGGCATAAGCTTATTTATTTGAGATCTTTCCTGGTTTTTAAAGTAGGCACTCAGTGCTATAAATTTTCCTGTTAGGAATGCTTTCATGCTGTCCCAAAGGTTTTGATAGGTTGTGTCTTTATTCTCATTTTCTTCCAAGAATTTTTTGATTTCTGATCTCATGTTTTTTTGGATCCATTCTTCACTCAATAGGGTATTATTCAGTGTTCATATACTTGTTTGGTTTGTGTTATGATTTTTGCTGTTAATTGCTAGGGTCATGACATCATGGTCTAATAGGATACATGGAATGATATCAATTTTTTAATATTTGCTGAGATTTCATTTGTGAAAAGGAATATGTTCTATTTTGGAGAAGAATCCATGTACTGCTGAGAAGAAGGTATACTCAGCCAATTTGGGGTGGAATATTCTATAGAAATTTGCTAAGTCCATTTGATTTATGGAGTTGTTTAGACTGGAGATCTCTTTATTGTTTGTTTTTTTAAGAAAGGGGGGGAGAGAGAGAGAGAAGCAATCTTTATTTAGTTTTTCATATGACTTTCATTCCTGGGACACTTGGTTGTGACGTGGTGCTGGGGTTTGAACTCATGTACTCACGTATGTGAGGCAAGCGCTGTAACCACTGAGCCACCGCTCCAGCCCCCTCTTTATTTTTTGATGCTTTGATGATCTGCCTATTGGTGATAGAAGAGTATTAAAGTCTTCCAGTATTACCATGTTGAGTTCCACAAGTGGATTTATGTCATGGGGTAATATTTCCACATATTTGGGAGCATTTGTGTTTGGAGAGTATATATTTACTATGGTTATATCTTCCTATTATATTGTTCCCTTTACTAGGATGTAGTGGCCATCTCTCTTCTGATTAATTTATGTTTGATATCTACTTTGTTGAATATATAAGCATTGCAACTCCAGCTTGCTTTCTTGGGCTGAATGCCTGGTAGATTTTGTTTTTATCCTTTCACTCTCAATCTGTGGATATCATTGGCTGTAAGGTGGGTCTCCTGTAAGTAGCATATTGTTGGATTTTGTTTTTGATCCAATCTGCTAATCTGTGTCTTTTGATTAATGCATTGAGACCATTCGCATTCAGTGTTAGGATAGTTATGTGGTTGTGGTTCATAGTCATAGTGATTGTTAGTGAGTTCTCTGCTTTCTTGGTCTATTGATAGCATGTACCTTTATTGAATTTCCTTTGTTTGTGGGTTTTGAGGAATGTTTGCTTATTCTTCTAACTGGAATTTATATTTGAGCATTCTTTGTGATGCTCAATGCTGGAAGTTTGGTTTTATTGTGAAATGTTCTTATTTCCCCATCAAATTTGAAGCTGAGTTTTTCTGATTATAGTATTCTTGGCTGTACGTTGTGGTCATTCAGACATTGAAATATCTCCTTCCAGGATCTTCTTGCTTCTGGAGTCTGGGTTGAAAAGTCAGCTGTGATCCTTATTGGTTTGCCTCTGAACGTAGTTTGGCTTTTCTCTCTTGCCACTTTTAATATTCTTTCTTCGATTTCCTTGTTATACATTTTGAATCTGATGTGTCTCAATGAACTCATTTGATTAGGCCCATTGGGGGTTCTGTAAACTTTCTGGATGAGCATTCCAGACTATATTCTGATATGGGAAAATTTTTCTTTAACTATTTCATTGAGAATGTTCTTTATATCTTTTGTTTCAGTTTTGATTTATTCCTGTATCCCAATTTCTTTTAGATGGTTTCTTCTGATTTCATCTCAGACATTTTGAAAATTCTCCTCCTATTCTGTGAGTTGTTTTTCTCTTTTGTCATCCGTGTGCTTAGACTTACTCAGCCTATCTTCATTGTCGGAAGTTCTTCCAGAGCTGAGGTTCTGTTTTCCTAGAGGTTAGTCTATTAAATTCTTCCATCGTTGTTCTGATGTGATTGACAGAAGATTTTAGCTCTGTTACTTCCTTTTTCAGTATGTCTATTTCTTTGTTAATAGAGCTTTTCATCTCTTGAGTTTTTTTCACTTAGTCCCTTCATTAATTCTTATCTGATCATTGATAATTATTTCTAGGTTTTCATCTCACTCCTGTCTGGGTGTTTCTTGGTTGGGGAGTTGTGGGCTTGAGGTGAACTTTTCTATTTTGATTCCTCATTTCAATAATCTTCTGGATGTTTGAACAGAATTTTTGTGTGGTGAAGGTAGGCATATCTGGAGGGCTTCTTCCTTGCAGGTCAAAGGGTCAGGTCAGACATGACCCCTCTGATGACTACTTTCTTCCAGAAAGCTGCATCAGCCTGGAACCTTGTTTGGCTGTACCTTATGGATCTAGGCCCCAGAGCATTCATTCGAAATCTGTTGTGGGTGTGTGGCAGCCTGCTGGATTGTAGATGCACAGCAGCCAGGGTGCTTTGGCAAGTCCTGGGGTCTCATGTTCAGCCTGAATAGGACTCCTGCACCCAGTGACATGCCCTGGGATCTTTGGCAGCAAGTATGGGCCCAATGTCTGGACCTGGCAGGAATGGGCTGTGTCTGGGCAGCTATGTGTGCAGTGGCTGGGTAATCTGAGACTGAGGGCTTCCCATTCCTGAAGGCCCCAGTCCTGAAGCCTGGGTGCATGGTGCAGAGGCTGCTGGGTTTGGCTCTGGCTGGATTCCTGGGTGGGTATGCCCTGCACGGCTGCAGGCCCTAGAGCTGAGGTCTCTGTCTGCCAGTGATAAATATTTTAATAAAATTTAATACATTCAAAATTCTAGGACTCAATATCTAGTTGGTGAGGCAAAATATCATATGACATTACACACCTGCTATGTGTATATACACAGATATACAAATTTAACAAATATTAATTATTAAAATATTTCTAATCATTCCTCAGCTGTCACGTGCAAATATTATGAATATTATAGTAATTTTGTGAATACATTGGCACAACAAATTGTAACACAAGGAGAAGCAAGAAAATAAACACTGCCACTATTTGCAAATGATAAATGATCAATAAGAGTTTATTATATTTAGCTGTCTAGGAGGAAGAATTTGGCAAGCTAATTTGTCTTTTTTCTAAGGACTTCTGCCATTCAGATATGTCTAACATCCTAAAGCAGAGTCTGGCCCTAAAATTAGCAGTGGCAAAACATAGAAACACATGGAATTCAGATGAAGTTATATTTTGTAGTATTCTGATTTGAGGGCCACGGGGCAAGAGATGGAAAGAAGGATCCCCTGTGCCTGAGCAGTGCAGGTCACATGAGTATGTTTTGGGTTGTGGGTCAGTGCTGGGCCCTGGATCTCAGCTGACAGAGGTCCCACTTCCCATGGGCTCCTAGTAACTACCTATGTGCATGTGTGCTTGTGTTTCTCTAAAACACAAGATCCACAGGGGCCTCTCTTGCCTAGGTTTCTTAGCAGTTGTCAACAGTGCTGGCTCTCAGCTAGAATAAGCTCTGAACCACGAATGAGGAAAGATTGCATAATTCTAAAATATTTACTACTAGAAACTCTACTTTCTACCATGATAAGTAATTGGTACTAGAGTTATACTCCTGCTATAACTTCTAAACTCAACAAAATGTACTAAATACTTCTTTTTAAACATTGGACTTTTGCCAGCCACAGGTTTGTGCTCTTGGAGGAAATGGAAATAAATGAAGTGAGTCTTAGGATTGTTTTGCCTTTCTCTCTGGAGTTGATTTAAGGGAAGTTGTTGGGGTAGGGGAGTCCCAGGAAAAGCACAGAGAATCGCTGAGTTGAAGAGAAAGAGATTGAAGTTCGGGAGGCAAGGGCAACTGGAATTGGTCAAGCACAGAGAGTTCCAGAATTTTTTTTTTTTTAGTTCATTACTGATCTTAAGCATAAGTTTATAGTGAAATCAAGAATTAAGACAAGATCTCTTAGTTGACTCCCTATTCAACTTCATGCGACTCCCATCCTTTGCAATAATCAGGTGAAATATACTTTCTTTCATTATGGTGAATTTGGTGATCAGTGGCAGGACCTCTGGGTCCAGCTCCAGCCTGTCCATTCTGTAATATGCCAGGAACAACATGTAGATAAGCTGATCTATAGCAAGATAGCCAAAGGAAATAATGTTCTTTATTCCTGAGAGTTGCATAACTGAAAACATCTTGTAACTAAGCCATTAAAATCAGACGTGCAGCTCAGTGAGTCCCAATTTTATATATTAGTTAAAAATAATAGAAGGAGGGGGCTGGAGCGGTGGTTCAGCGGTTTCGGCGCTTGCCTGGCAAGCACAAGGACCCGGGTTCAAACCCCAGCACCACGTGCGCAACTGAGTGTTGGAGCAACTAAGGCCATGTGAAAAATAATAGAAGGGACACCAATAGAATAGAGTAAGGGGATCAGAGGAGGGAGGAGAGAAGGGAAAAGAGCAGCACTGTGGAATAAGTTTGATCAAATTATGTACATGTATGAATATGTCACAATGAATTCCACTAGTATGTATATTTATTATGTACCAATAAAACAATAGAATAAAGATATGGAAACATAAGAGAAGAAAAAAAATTAAAGATCAGATATGCCTCATTTGGCCATGACCTCCGCCTGTGAAGAAGTGCCCCACATCTGCGATCACCCATCTGCCATATAAACCACTCCTGTCAGCCTGCACCATCTTCCAATCAACTAACTCATTGTGAAAAAAAGTTCTTCCTCTATCACCACCTTGCCTCTCAATGAATTGGTTTTCATTGTGCAACAACGGACAGAGCCTTTGTGTGATAAAAATAGGGTGACATTCCTCTAGTTAAGGCAAAGAATGACTGCAGAACTGTAAACTGAACAATTTCCAGAACTCAGTAGCCTGGAAGATGTTGACATTCTGATTATCCAAAGCTGAGAGTATCCAGGGCTTTTGTAGACCCTTAGAAAATATAAACTTAATAAGTAAGTAAAGTTGACTCCAGACCTGCCCTAACAGAGTCTTAAACAAGCCTTGGAAGGATGACGTTGATCAGTAGTATTACTGATTATAAAACAAAGTCTAATACCATTTAAAGTAAAAAAACCAAAATCTAGTATTCAATATCCTAAAATTCAAAATGTCTAGTATGTCTAGGCATGAAAAGCAGCAGAAAAATGTGACCTTTAACTTTGGAGGAAATAAGTCAGTAGAACCGGATCCAGAAATGATAGCAATAATGGAATTAGCAGGCAAAGACATAAAAATAGCTACTATAAATATGTTCAAATACATAAATGAAAACATAAAAATAATGAGAAATTGAAAACATAAAAATGTGCAAGAGGAACAAAAGAAATCCTAGTGATGAAAATATTCAGCATGTGGAAAGAGAAATTTACTAGACAAAGTTAACAGAAAAATTAGTACAGAAGAAAAGATCTGTCAACTTGAAGATGTAGCAATCAAACCACCATACGATCCTGCTATCCATCTTCTGGGTATTTTCCCAGAGGAATTAGAATCTGCACATTACAGTGACACAGCAAAATCTATGTTCATAGCTGGTCAATTTACAATAGCTAAATTATGGAACCAACCCAGGTGCCCCTCATGGATGAATGGATCCAAAAAATCATGCTGAGCAAAGTTAGCCAAACCTAGAGAGTCAAGGGTGGAATGTTTTTACTCATTTGTGGAGCCTGGAGCTAAACCCAGGATTGGGTAAAAGGTAGTCAAACTCATGTGTTAGATCCAGTAAAGGTGTAGCAACACATTAACTAGGGCAACCACAGATATGTAAGCGGGGAGTGGAGAGGGGATAGGTGGTGGGAGGGGAGATGGAGGGAGAATAGGGAGGGATCTAGGGAGACAATGAAAAATGTAGTAGACTCTTTACCCCTCTGAGAAGCCAATAAGTCTTATGCAATCATTTAATTCTGAAAAATTCACAATTTAAGCATTTTTATTGCTTGTAGAGGCAAAATATAGAAGAATCAATAGACTGGGGTGTGGGCGATGTGGGGGTAATTCTGGTTTAAGAACATATTCATATCATATTGTTACTTTATATGCATTTATGATTGTGCAATAACGAAACTCATTAATAAAAATTTAAAAAAAACTAAACTGAAATACAGAGAGAAAAATGGCTGAAGAACTGAAACAATCTTTAGTAGTTTGTGGAAAATATCAAGTAGTCTAATAGACATGTAGTTGGATTCTCAGAAGATGGTGGGATATAAAAATATTTTGAGACATAAAGAATAAAAAGACAAGTTACAAACTGGCCTTGCAGAATGTAATGTGTGTTTTTGATGCCGGTGTTGTGGGTGTTAGGTTCATGTCCTCTCAGAGTCAGAGTGGAGTCGAAGAATGAAACCGAGGGACACCAAGGCAATTGTAGTGGATGGATTTTATATTATGGAAAGTAAAGCATAGGGAAAAGAGCAGACTTCCCCTAGAGTGGGACAGAGCCCATGAGGCAGTGAGGTTTGCCCTTTTTATATGACATCCTCTTCTCGATTGGTCACTGCTTCCCTGCCCCTGTACCTAGGACACAGGCATGGGGAATTCTGGTCCAGTCTTTGGTCCATGCCTTAGGCGCCAATAGAAAGACTGTGGTTCCTCCCTTATCAGCAGGGAGTGTCTGCATCTGGTCCTAACTTGTCAGACCCTTTTTAGCTTTGGGGGCTGTCTTTGCCCTCTCAGGAAAGATGGCCATCAGTTGATTTTCTCCTTATCCACCCACATCTACACTGACTGCCTAACTTTTCTCTGCCTTATTTTTTGCAAACATATATCTGATATATTTGCAAATACATATCTGATAAAGGACTTGTATTCATAATATAAAAAGAACACATAAAAGTAAAAAATAAGAAAATGAAAAACCCAATTTGAAAATAGGGAAAATATCTGAAAAGATACATCACTAAAGAAGATATACAGATGACAAGCTTGTGAAAAATATATTCTATGTAATATGTCATACACAGAGTTGCTTGGTATTCAACAACCCTTAGTGAGCCTCAGTGGTTAAAAACTGCTAATTACTAGACTTTATTTTTACAGAAGTTTTAGGTTTACAGAAAATTAAGCAGATAGTAAGAGAGTTCCTGCTTATCCCTTCTCTCCCTTACTTACAGATTCCCTTATTAACATCTTGCAACGTGTGGTACATTTTTTTTTTATAATCCATGAGCCAGTGTCTATCCAGTATTATTAACTGAAGTCCATAACTTTCATCAGGGTTCATTCTTTGGTGGTACATACTGTGGGTTTTGACAAATGCATAACACCACATATCTACCATTACGGTGCCATGCGGGATAGTTTCTGCCTGGTATCCTGGTTCAAGGCACAAGCATAGTACCTTAACTCCAATTTAAGAGCAAATCTACTTATTAATGGGAGCAAATTGTGGAAAGGATCCTTCCACTGCACCAGAGCAGTATCCTAAGTTACAAATGGAAGCTACCCAGTCAGCTTTTATTCCCTTATATAGCCACATGTGCCAGTTTGTCAGCAATATTCCTGGTCTATGCCTGTGGCCAACAGAAATATTTGTAATGCTCCATTTCAATCTTAAATTTGACCAGGTTGGGATAATTATATGACATTGTACTGACTCAGATAGTTTGGGAGCATGTTTTATGTAGCAAATGATATGTGAAGGCTATTTTTTAAGATAATATGTATATTATCTTAAACAACAACCTTCTAAAGTAGAAACTCATTATCTGGACCACAGAGATGAAGGTGTGCAGGTATTAAAAATATTTGAATGGCAAAAAAATTTGAAATTTGATGAAAATCATAAATACACAGATGTAATAAGCTTGGAGAATCCCAAGCACAACACACACACACCATACACACACACACACACACACATACACACACACACACACACACACACACACACACACATATAAATTGCCGGAAACCATTAAGAAAGCAAGAATCTTAAGAGAAGCTAGGGAAAAAAATACACATCACATAGAGAGAAACAAAGATAAGAACAATCACAGAAGTTATTAGAAACTACAGGTAAGATAACCATGAAATATCTTTAAAGTGCTGAAAAAGAAAACCGTAACCAAGGATTTTACATTCAGGGAAGACATCCTTCAAACAAAGAGCTCATTCTGCATGGATCCATGTATATGAAATTCTATAAAAGGCCTTGCTAATCTATGGTAACAGAAGTAGATCAGTGGTTACCTCATACTGTTATCCCCAAGTCTGGAGTCCCCAAAGACCACCAAGGAGCCTACTCTGATGCAAACACATGAGGGTCATTTAATGCAGACTCCAGCCTGGGCTCTCTCCATCACTGTCACTGATGCAGCAGATCTAGGGAGAGCCCTGAGCCATAGTACAGCAGTATTTTTATAGGGTTTCATGGCAAAGGGGGAAATTCAAACAAAGCAGAATACACGATTGATTGATCTTCTAACATATATGATATATTTCTATCAGCCATTGTACCCTCTGTCTCGGACTTCTACTATACATAGTTTGGCATGTTCCTGGAATGTTAGGTATTGGCTTGTCAGCTCCTGATTGGCTGTTGCTAAGGGTCAGTTCATCTGATGGTATGAAACGTGGTTCGTTGTTCTTAGTAAACTGGAATTTAGGCCTACTCCAAATGCTATTCAAAAATGGGGCCTCTAATGGCTACAACATGGTTAAATTGCTATGCACTTTCTTTCAGCAGCGGTTCCACCAAGCCACCGCTCTGTACTCTCTCTCAATACTAGGAACAGTGGGGGAACAGTGACTGCAGATGGGGACTATAGAATTTTGAAGAAAATGAAACTGGCTTTATGTCAATTGAGGTAATGGCTGCACAGCTGAATAGGCATCTAAAAGTCATTGCACATATATAAGTGTTTAATTCAATTCAATTAATTAATTTACACCTCAATTAAGTTGGTTGTTTAAGAAGTATTTTCAAGAACTAAACTTCAATCCCCTCAGCAAATCTGCATTTGCTCCAACTTGGTTGGACTGAGGGGCTGGAGCAGCTGCTCAGTGGTTATGGCGCTTGCCTGGCACGCATGAGGACAGGAGTTCGAACCCCAGCACCACGTGTGCAGTGAAGAAGAGTGTCAGAGCAATGAAAGCCACATGAAAAACTAAAATAAAATTGATTCTCTCTCTTTCTTTCACTACCTCTCTGTCTTAAAACAACAACAACAATAACAACAACAACAAAACCCTCAGTCCTAACTACCTGTTCCTTGTCTAGTTCCAGCTGAACAGAAATGTGGAGCTGAGCTTTGAAAATGACCTGACAGCACCCACCCCTGTCTGTCAGCAAGCTGCCATATTGCCTCCGAAAAAGTGCCTGTCAACAGCCTACCCTAGACAAAAACAGCATTCCCAGAACCTCCCTAGATATAGTCAGATTTTTGAAGCCTGGTTAGATTTAGACAGCCTCTCTCCTACACTAAGAGTGAGCAGAAACTCCAATATCCTCACAAAAATAAATGCAATGTCTACACTATTTTCATCACAAATTGTAAAGCTCTCGAATTATATTAACAATGGATCCAATAAGCTGTTCAGAAACACTTATTATTGTTTCTCTTTACTACACTCCCAGAACATTTGAGGAAAAAAATTTTCAAACTCTAAAACTCTAGTGGGCATGAGGGCTTCCTGAGAAGCTTGTTCAAATGCAGATTTTTACCACCTCTCCCTACCCCCACCCCAGCTTCCCATCCTGAACCAGTAGTTGGAGTCTGCTTTTTGCATTTTAAACAAGCACCTGATTCAGGCAGGCTGAGGGAGCACACTGAGAAATACACTTCAGAGTATTCTATGTGGGCTAGAGGAAGTATTTGGAGGACCTCCAGGGACAGCACTGATTTAGTGGCTCACAGAGAAGTCTTCTAGAGGCTGGAGTCTCCTAAACAAAAAGTCCCTGAATGTAGGAATGGGGAAAGAGTTTGGAGGTTGTCAGGAAGAAGATTATAAAGGGCAAAGTTGTTCTCAGGAGAGAGAGCTAGAAGAAAAACATCATATGGGACTGCCATGAACTGGTGACCCATCCTGGCTTTTTAGAACATCCCACCCCTTCTGGTGAACATCAGCCGGATAAGCTCTTGCTTGTTGAAATGTGACATGTGTACAACTTTATCTGTCTTGTATTATTTATTTATCTCACTGTGTCTAGGAAGCAGATTCTGGGATGGAGAGTTGCATGTAAGCTAAAAGCTAACTGAAGAGTACTCTTAGAGTCAAAAGTCACAAAAGGCATGGAAACAGGATGTGGAAGAGGGAGAAGTTACATTGAATGCAGATGGCCTCAGCTGATCCCTCAGGAGCTCTAAAAGAGAACTGAGCCCTTCAGCATTGTCCCAAGTTTTGGGCACTTCCACCTTGACCAGTCATTGGATGTACCTAGAAAAAAGAGTAGCACCTGGGGACTCTAAGCAGTTCCTAGAGAAGGATGATAGCTGAGGACCATCTCAGCATCACGCTGTGCTGCTGGGGTAATAACCCTTTTAACCTCTTGGAGATTTGTGTGGCATATCATTTGTCCTTAAACCATTATATCTCCTCACTTTTTTGCTGATGCTTTCTAAAATATTAACGTTATAGATGGAAATTTGACCTGGAATTTCCCAATCTTCTAGGCTATTTTTGCATAGGCCGATGTGCCAAGATGACCTCTTGGTTCCACTTTCTTGTCCTACTCTACTCAGCAAACTGCTACTCTTCCTTCAGTTACCAGCTCACATGTTACCGCCTCTGCGAAGCCTTTGATTTCTATCAGGAAGTATAAATTTTCCACCTTCTGGGTTCCCAGGGACCTCCAGCTATCTCTGAAACGAACCAAGCTATGGTATTGGTAGTGTCTGAAGGTCTTTTTCACAACTAGAATGCTAAGATTTCAGGGAAAGGACTGTGTCACTGTTTCATTTGTGTAATCCCCAGAATTCTGGCTTACATACAGCATCAATCTTTTCTAAATGATATTCATCAATATGAGCATAGCAAAGCCTCTGTGATATTGAAAGTTAGCCCCTCCCTGTGGTCTTGACAACCGGCTAAGATGTGTGGGTGTATAAGGCATTCTGATGATTTGGCATTGTTAGTCATTAATTTTTTTTCCCACTCTGCAATTTTGCAGGAACAGAGAGAAATGAATTTAAAATTTTTGCCTTCAAAATGAAATTTGATTACCTGTATATTTCCTCTTGGCCAAAGTAGGATCAGTATTTTTAAAAAAATACTTAAGAAGATTTCACTTATTCTTTCGTACTTCTTGGCCTTTTTTTTTTTTTTTTTGACTTTGTTAGTGTGTTTCAAAAAAAAGTTGTGTGCTTGGAGACATAACAAAGAAATTAAAATTCAGATATAAAATTGTGTATGTGTATGTCTCCGTGTGTGTGTGTGTGTGTTACTGAAGCTTGGACCCAAGGCCTCATGCCTGCTAGGTAAGCATTCAACCAGCCACATCCCCAGCCCTAAACTATGTACTCTTGGTTAACATACTACCTAATACATTCCTTAGTTCAGATATTTTAGCAGATGGTGACCTTTCAGTACACAAAGTAACAAGGAGCTGTGTCTGGAGATCTGAATTACTTGGCTCAGACTTCCTGGTGGTCCTAGTGTTGTTTTGTGCTCTTCACTGATTGGCAGTTGAGGTAGCACCTGGCTAACCTTCTCTTATCTGTCTGTCAAGGATTTTGGTTTCTTCCTGTATGAAATTTAAAAAAAAAACTTCCCCAGAAATTCTAAGATTTGTCCCAGTTCTAGCATTCTTTGATTTTATCACTCTGTCTATACTAAACACAGGATGGCTATTTAGATGTTTTATTTGATATCTTACATGCAATTTAAAATTTAGATAATGCTGTCATCAGAGTGTGATTTCTATTTAAAGATAGTTTAGTTTAGCATCTCTCTTTTAGGCATTCCTATTCTTTGAGTGACCCAACTAAAATTTTTGCTATATGAAAGACTTTATGTGAATGTACATGATGTAAAACACTTTTAGGAAGAATTCTGCGTGCTATGGGGGGTGGGGTCTGAGATAAAAAAGGATAAGTGATGCACGACTTCTACTTAGCAATAAAGTAATTTTCAAACATGAGATTAAAATCAGAGTTGTCACCTATAGATCAGCACTAGGATCCCTGCAGAGAATAAATAAAGTGGTGCTAGAGAATTGGATTACATCAATCCTCTGAATTCTCACATAATGCACTTTCTGCGGTTACAAAAAAGGGCTCCTTTCTGAAGAACTAAAGATACATGTGCAATCTCTGAGAAGAAATGATAAGAAGCTAACTTAAATGGCATGCAAAGAAGGGAAAGCTGGAACAAAACACATTTTTGGAGATGTATGGCATCTTCAAGCACATCACACTGTGGTTTCCTGGTATCTATGAAACTTGGACTAATTTAAGGTGCCATATTTGATAGATTCCAGAAGAACAGAAGAGAAACTGAGTTGTTGTGGTTTTTTTCTGCACTAAGTTTTAAAGCTTTATTGCTTTCTGGGAGATAAATTTCTTGTTTTTTTAACATTATCTATCTCCTTCTCTGAAATATATTACTAGAGTCCCTGGCCATTTGAGGGCCAATAGCAATTATTTGTTTTTTGCCTGCCTCCTGATCTTACAATGAATCATTCTAGGCAACAGTCTTAAAAAACAGGAGATGAGGTGATGACATAGAATCACAGGGCTTTGAAGCAGTAAAGGGCGGTGGAAAATAGTGTGCCCCAGTGTTGTGGCCATGCATCCCTCTGCTCCCAGTCTAAGGGAGATGCAGAGAATGTATGTGCCTTGTGTGGGAGGGAGGACTATCAGACTCCCTCTGAATTTCGAAACAGCCAGCCGTGGACCTAAAACAAATCACTCAAGCTGGGTTAGCTTTCAGTGACCTACTGCTTAACACTGAGGATGAAGAGTTGAATGAAATAATGGCAAGGGCCTCCTTCAGTTGGGAGCATTCCATCCTTCCATGATGCCACATCCAAAACTAAGATGGATGTGCACTTCTCTCTTGACCCCCCAGCCCAGTTGTCCATTGATCGAAGTTCCAAATTCAACATAAATGAAGTTCTTGAATTTCAAAAGAAATAATTTAGGAGATGGATTTATTCATGTTGCCAGAGTACCCCTTCCCTTTCTGACATAAGTATCCTCAAATATTTGAGTATGAAGCATGTTTTTACTTTATGACAATCAGATCTGCACACAACCTTTCAGGGATACGCGTTTGATAGCAAGTCAGGCATACCCACTAATGAGCACCACCTTCAAATTTGCCAGGTCCCTCCCACGCTGGCCTCCTGTGGATAGCCTTAGCAATTCCCATCACAGCTGTCCTGTCCTTCACAATTCCTCAAGCCCTCCCTCTCATCCTGCCTTCTGAGCCACATTTCCTTTTTCACCAAATCAGTTTTGCTCATCATCGGTTTCTCCTACCCTATTATGCTTCCGTTGGCTCTTTAATCTTGCTCTAGACTGTTTGGGCTTCTACCACAAAATACCATACAACTTATAAACCACAGAATTTCTTTCTCATAGTTCTGGAGGCTGGGAAGTCCAGGATTAAGGCACTGGCAGATCAGTGTCTGGTGAGGGCTGATTTCCCGGTTCCTAAGTGGTACCTTCTCACTTGTCCTCATGCAGTGGAAAGGATAAGGCAGCTGTTGACATTCCTTTTATAATGGTACTAATCCCATTCATGACTCCATCCTCATGACTTAATCATGAAGGTTGGAAAGGCTCCATCTCCAATACCCTCACCTTGGCAATTAGAATTTCAACATATGAATTATGGGGAAGGGGAACGTAAACCGTCCGACTACAGAAAACCTCAACCCTGAAATAAGACCTGCTCCCTAAGCCCACCTTGCTGTTGTTTGTAGCCCGGGTGAAGTTCCAGTCCACCATATAACATGAAAGCTGCTCATCTCTTGCTTTCTTTTGAGTTTTAAAAGATTAAATAAATACTCTCTATAGTCCATAGGTGATACGTACTTTTACCTTGTCATTGTCACTGAGGCAAATCAAACTAGCAATTTTCTGAGCAAGGAAAATAGATTTCTCACTTGAGTATATTCTTTGGAGAAAGGTGCTTAAAGTTCTGGAATGTTATTATTGATTTGTTGTCAGCAAAGAAACAATGCTGTTCCTAACTAACTTCTCAAAAAAAAAAAAATGCGCCATTCCTAAAAGGGAAGAGAGATCCATTTGCATGAGATGTCTCAATACTTCAAAAGCCCTGCTGGATGTATGGCTTGTGATTCTGAATCTATTTAGGACTCCAGTCTACATTTTGCCCCACAAGTTAAGATCCTTGAGAATTTTCACATTTATGACCCGTGTGGTTTGGCCTTCTTGTGCCCAGCTCCCAGAGGGCCAACAATCAGGGCATTTTGTAGTAGACATCCCATCTTAATACAGGAAGTAGATCCAACATGGAAACAAAATGCATCATTCTTCCACGCAAAGTGGACATCTATTTCCAGAATCTGTTTAACGTGCATATGACTGCAGTCTACGGCAACATTCCTGCTGGGATATTGCCATCATTTTCTTGAAGTTATTAAGATTTAACTCCTTTTATAAAATAGTAATTGCATGCATAGCAACTTTTCTCACCAGAAGCTTAAGTGACTTCCCCAAACTGATATAGGCAACTGGTGACAGGAAAAAAAAAATAGATATCCTGACTTTTGATGATGTTTTAAATTCACACACAGAAAGAAAACAGGAAAAAATAAATCTTATTCTCTATTTCACTCTCCATCATTTTGGCCACAGCTACTCTTTGGTCACAGCCTCTTGTTAATTTTAATTTCTTTTGTTTCCTTTCCACACTTTAATTTTTAAAGGGCATTTTAAGGTTGTCCCTGATACATGATTTACAATAGTGTTAAGGTTATTAAAGTTATAACATATTTTTAAATTTACTCTGTAGTGTCCTTGTTTTCAGCTACATTAAAATTCTCTGTTTTTAAATTCAGAATGCCAGCTTTCCTGTTCTTTTACTAAAGTCACAGATAGATAATTATTCTATTTACTTTAGCCTTTAAGAATCATTACATATACGGCAAATTTTAATTGTTCATGAAAATCAATTTATGTGCAAACAATCTAAAATCTATTTTCATTCCCTATAATTTGCATTTTTATATTTGCTCGTGCAGAAGTAAGATATGAAATCTGATTGCTAATTGCTTAAATGCTGAAGGTAATTTCAGGAGATACAGAGCTACAAACGATTTTCATAAAACAAGTGTCCATTAGAAGGAGTCTGCTCTATGATTATGGGAAGGTGTGCAAAAGATGAGCAAATTTCTCTGAAGCTTACTCCGAGGCCAATGGGGAGGGCAGGATGGGTGGCATATTCCATGAGTCATTCTTTTCACTCAATTCTCCCCTGACTCATTATTTTGTCATCTGTGTATGCATGAAAAAGTAAATAAGTTGGTGATATGAAACTGTGTTTACTCTCTTTTTTCTTACCTTCAGAATGTAATTTCACCATAGCCCCTGAGAAGTGAGATGTGTCAGTAGGCTTAATGATACCCACAGCAGTAATCATGGTGCAATTCTGTTATCTCCTACCAGCTTGCAAGCTTAGCATTATAGAAATTAAAGTTGAAGGACCCCTAATAGTTATCCAGTTATCTTTACTCATTGGATAGATGAGAAGACTAGCGTCCTGAGAGACGAATGGCTTGCCCAATGTCAAAACAGTGACAAAAAAAAAAAAAAAAGGTGTAATGACATACAACCTAAGGCATTTGTAGAAATGTATTGGGAAGGGGAGGAGGGATAAGGGTGTGTGATTGGGGGGGCTCTTTGGGAGTAAATCTAATATTCAGAATTTATATATATATATTATATTTTTCATTAGAAGCATGTTTGATTGTTCAACAAATAAATTTCTTAATTAAAAAAAGAGAACAGTGACAAAGTAAGAGAACAACCATGCGTACCAGTATTACTTTCCCAGACCAGAGCTTCCATCCCCAACTTCCCTCCAACTTCCCACTTAGATTTCAGTCTCAGTTTTATCTTTTATGTAGGTGATCCAAGGGTACCTCTTTTCCGATAAGATAGCCTAGGAGATAGCTGTGGCAACAGGGCATAATAAGAGTCATATATTTGTAGAGGCAGCAACCTGCTATAGGGCCAAGAGCAATGAGTTAGGTCTGAAGCTCAGAGCTCTTTCTATTCTTTGGTTATCATGATCATGTTCATCCTCACTCAACCTAAGCCTCCTCAGCTGCAAAACAAAAGGTTAAGGAAAGATCAGGTGAAATAGCAGAAGTGGAAGCAGCTGGCATGTAAAAACTGTTCAATATTTGTTCAATCTGAATTAATTAGATATTCCAGGTGCCCAAGAAAATGGCAATATGGAACCTCTAAAACAACTTAAATCCTGATTCCTTCTCTCAACAAATTATTCTAATGCATTCGTTCAGTTAAGAAACATTTATTGGGCACCTACTATGTGCCCACCAGGTAGTATGCTAGGTACAAGGAATAAAACTGCAACAGAAAGGCATGGTCCCTACTCTCCAGCAATTTTACAGATTAATGGATGAGACGGTAAAATGACCAGGTGATGACCTGCCATGATGACATGACACAGAGGAGAGGACTATACCCCAGACTAAGGAGATTTGGGGAGGCTTCTCGGAAAAGAAAATCCAATGTGAAGACCCAGAGGGGAAACAATTTAGTGCTCTGGAGAAAATAAACAAATGGATTATGTTACAGAATGTGAGAGTTGGGGCTGCAGAAGAGGCAGGGACCAGACTGTGCTAGGTGTTACAGGCCAGCCTAATGGCCTTAGGAACTTGATCCTAAGAGCAACAGGAAATTTCATAACATTTAAAGTACCAAAATGACACTGTCATATGAATGATGATTGCTATGGTTTTGACAGAAAGTACTCCCCAAAGGCTCATGTGTTGAAGGCTTGCTTCCCACCGCAGCAGTGTTGAGAGGTGAGGCTTTGGGGATTGATTGGATCGTGAGGGCTCTGATCTCATCATGGTTGAGTTCATAGCTGATTATTGTGAGATGGTGCAAACTGTAATTGGTGGGACCTAGTTGAAGGGAGTGGTCCCCAGTCCCTGCCCCTCCTTTCTGCTCCTGGCTTCTATGAGGTAAGCAGCTCTGCTCCACCACAACCTCTCTGCCATGAGGTTCTGCCTCACCACAAGCTCACAATGTTAGGGCCAAGCAACTATGGACTGAAATCTCTGAAACATGATCCAAAATAAATCTTTCTTCCTTTAAATCGTTTTTCTCAAACATTTTGTCATTGCGAAGGAAAATTTTACTAACACAATGAGGAATCATGATTTTATGTCTTGTCTTGCATCCGTGTAAATTATCTCTCAAATGATATGCATCTGCACTGGACCTTCATCTTTTAACAAATTGCATAGGCAAATAGATATTTTTTTTCTTAAAATGATAGCAGTGTCCATAATCATAAGTCAGGGTGAAAAACTCTGAGATAAATGCAAGCAGTTCAAAATTGCAATTAAAGTAGACAGCATTCAAATTAAGAAGAAAAGGCAAGAACAATTGGAATAGGTCGTTAAAGAGTAAATCAATGAAAGCCAATGTGAAAATTCATAATCTAAGCTGTGAGTGAGCCTATGAAAATCACCACACCCAACCTATTTGTGGGAGGCAGGCAGCTCTGGAAAGCTGGAGTACCTTTAACTAGCTGTGCCAGACAAACCAGGTCATGCCAAGAAAACTGGGGCCTCGGTGGAAACAGACATTTGTGTTTGCCAAAAGTGATGCCATGACAAACAAACTTTTCCTGAAGCTCAGCCTAGAATTTGGCTCTGCCACTGCATCCAATGGCTAAGACTCCAGGCTGAAGGCTGGCGAGGCAGGGCCAATCCCCTGTGTGTCTGGGCGCCAGGAAGAGCACCACGCTTTTATATCTGAACCCCTCTCGTAAATAGGAGGTCCCACATGAAGTGGACCCTACATTCTGTGTGTTTGTACATGTGCTTTCATTACAAAACGCACGAGCTACTTTCTAGTCCGTTTCATTTGAACGCTTTCTACATGCTTAACCACCTGTAAAGCAAACAGAAACACTAATCATTTGCATTTATAGAGCATTTTGTCCTTCTAAAAGCTCAAAACTCCAGATATGGAGCACAGTGTTCTTTGGGGAAAGCACTCCCCTCAAGCTGAAGGTTTTATTTTATCAAATAAGAGGATTTATGGACCACAAACAATGCGGATGGTAGCAGATGTAGGGGAAAGGGTTGAATATGGAGAGGCCTTTAGGGTTAGAAATCTGACAATCATCTTTGGAAACGGGCATAAGGAAAGTGGGCAATGGCTCTTTGCAATTTCTGCTAAATTCTACCTTTTAGCATTTATTTGCTTGATTGCACACATTCTATACAACTTTCTAATTTGTGCAATAAAACATAAGCTTATTGCCCCTCAAAATGGAAACTACAGATAGATAAAAGAAAGAAAATATAATTCCACCATTGAAATATGATCACTGTTTATACTTTTGTATATTTTCAAATTTCTCTTGCTGTAGCTTCCTTACTTTCTTTTATATGTAACCATGCATGCATGATCTCATTTTTATGAAACATATGTTTATATGTCCACGCATGTTAAAAGTCAGTTCACACTGTACACACTCTTTCAGAATCCTTTCCATCTTAAGAATTATCAGCATCACCCTCTGGAATCTAAGCTTGATACGGATAGGGACTTTGTTTGTTCGTTGTTATCATCTTAACAATTAGAACAGACACCTATCTAGGGTGTGCACTAAATAAACATCTATTGAATGAATGAGTGAATGAATGATGAATGAATACTGCTGCAGGTCAGCCAAGGGTAGATATTTCTCCAGGTGGCAAATTAATACATCATACATAATTAAATATACAAATACAGTTAATATCCTAGCTCTGTGATCTGCATGTCTTAATCCTATTAACCCATAGCCCAAATAGCTACCCTTCATCAATCCCCACTCAGTGTCCCCTCTGACTCTTTCCTTCAATCTTTTCCTTTGACTCCTATGGAATGCTTTTTATTTCTTTTTAGTATTTAGCACTTTCCATTTCAATATGTGTATATATATTGAGAAATATATACATATTCATGTTTCTCCATCTTTATACAGTGCAGCTTTAGTGTGGGATATACCTCTAGCTTATCTTTGTAATAATAAAGCAAAAATAGTTCTACATATGTATAATCGTTGAATGTGTGTCAGAGCCTATACTATGTCATATGTTCATTGTACACTTTAATATTCACAGTAACTCCATAAAATTGTTATTCTGATTATTTTCATCTTACAGATGACGTGACTTGCTTAAGGCAGAGATGAGCCTTGGCCTCAAGCCCATCTGATTCCAGAATCAGAACTCTGAGTCCACTGTCCCCACAACACCCTTGCCTCTCTCTTCCTACTCCCAGACCATTCGAAGTGGCGTCTTCTGTCCATGGTAGACACTTAGTGAATTTTTGTTGAATGAATCAGTCAAACACAGATAAACATGGAACAAGAGTGGGAAACTGATGAAAGGGTAAATCTTGAGATCAGAATGCCCATGTGGCCTGGTCTGGAGGCGAGGGTAAAAAAGAAATGGGAAAACAGAGTTAGGGACATAGTAAAAAGTGGGTCCTCTAATTTTCTCCTATTCAATAGCAAGGAAATATGAACAGAATAAGACTTTGTCAGATGAAATTAAAGGCAACTGAGAAAGAGATGCCAGCCCCAAACAAAAGCAAGCCCTTGATGGTCATGACAGTGCTTGCCTCTTTAGGAGGGCTAAGGTATGATTTGGAGTATGAATCAGATATGTCAAAAAGGGGCACGTGGAACAGCAAAGGTAGAAGCGAGAGTTAAATTGTCAAATTCTTGGAAATGAGATCCCTGGAGCAGCAAAAGGAAGGAACCTACAGGAAAATTCTGAAATCTTGTGGTAGTGAAAAGAGATTTGCCACCCTACCAGTAGGAATGGAGAGAGTGAAATGGTGACAATTGTGAAATTGTAGCTGACCCTCTCAGAGCCCCACTGGTATGCTGTTGGCCCTTCCCAAGCAATCTGACTTCTGGCATTTGCTTCTGCTACGGGCGGTTCTCTAGGCCTTGGAGCTATCCCTGGGTCAGTCACAGTGCAGGGGAAGGAAGAAGAGCAGCCCTTAACTGCTCACTGGCAGAAGCTGGTGGATACAACCCCAGGACCTTTGCCACTCTGATAGGGAAACTTGGAGGTGCTCACACTTCAACTCTAAGGTGCTTCCCAGAATTCTCCAGGTCCTCAGCCCCATTCTCACCTCTGGGCTTTTGTGCACACTGCTTCTCTGCCCTCACTTTCCTACCTGGAGTCCCTCTTCATTGTCCTCCCAAATACTCCCTGAGACAGCCTCTCTGATCAAGCTTTTCCTGCAACCCACCTCTCATTCACCTTTGTTGTGTTTGGGTCCTAGAAGTTGCAGCAGGTCCTCACATGAATGAATTGAAGGAACACATGGGTGAAGTGAGGTTTAAAGAAGTTAGGTGACCTTGCACACACTTACTTGGAGTTGAAAGCCAGGAATAGAACGTGGGCCTTTCACAATGCAGGTTAATTCTACTATTTCTGTCCACATCCCTGAAATCAAAGATGTTATTCAGGGAACTTGATTCTTTAAAATTGTGGTAAAATACGTATAACATACATTTTGCTATCATAAACGTGTTAAGAGTACAGTTCAGTAGTGTTACGTATATCCACAGTGTTGTGCAACCCACCTCCAGAACACTTCTTACACCAAAGCCCAAACTGTACGATCATAAACAACTTCCCATTCTCCCAACTCCCTATTCTCTGGTAACCACCATTCTTCTTTCTGTCTCTATGAATCTGATTACTCTGCGCACCGCACATAAGATATTTGTGCGGTATTTGCCTTTTTGTGACTGGTTCATTTCATTTAGCATAATATCCTTAAGACTCATTCATGTTGTGCTTTGTATCAGAATTTCTTTCCCCTTGAGGCTGAATAATGTTCATATATGAATGTCATGTATTCTATTTATCCACTCAGTTGCTGATGGACACTTGGCTTGCTTCCACCTTGCGGTTGTGGGCAACAACCTAACTTCTCTCTTGGTTAACTATCATCAAAAGCATAAAACCAGCTAGTCAATAAGGAAAACAGTGCACTAATTAACACACTTTGATTACCTGTGGCAGAAAACATCTTGTACCAGTCTGTGTCAAATATATTTTTTGGAAAGGTTTGAAGGCATCCTGTAGTACCCAATAAAGAGTCCTCTCCACAAGAAGACAGGCACTACTGGGCCTTAAGAGCAACCAGAACCATAGCCCCAAGGGCTCCCAGGACCCCACCCCTACCCCTCCTCCATTTTCTGCACGTCTGCTTGGTCTTCCTGACCCACCTGGAAGAAAAGTGGCATCCAATTTCTTATTTGTGGCTGCAGTCCCCATAAAGACTGGCCCAAATCTCTCTCAGTCCCAAATCCAAAATCTCTGGGAAGAGACTCATTTCCCTGTTTCTATTTTATTCTCATATAGCCAATAAAGTGTGACTAGGAAGGTGTTACAGTTTAGATACTAGGTGTCCCCCAAAAGCTCATGTGAGAGATGATGCTAGAAGGCTTAGAAGTGAAATGATTGGGTTATGATAGCCTTAACACATTCAGTGAATTCATCCGCCATGGAATTAACTGGGTGGCAACTGAAAGCAGGCAGGGTGTGGCTGGAGGAGGCGGGTCACCGGAGGGGTGCCTTTCGGGTATATATCTGGCAAGTGGAGTCTCTCAGCTTCCTGAGTGCAGTGCCCTGAGCCACTTTCTCCCCCACACTCATTTGCCATGATGTTCAGCCTCACCTCAAGCCCCAAGAAACGGAGCCTGCTGCCAAGGACTGAGACCTCTGAAATTGTGAGTCCTCATATAAAGTTTTTCCTCCTCTAAAATTGTTCCTGTCAGGTCCTGTAGTTGCAGCAGTCCCCTCACCATCCTCCCACCCCAAAAGGACTAAAACAGAAGGCACAGTCAACTTGTATAACATGGCTGCTCCCAGGGCAAAGATGTGGATGTGTGTTGGGGAAGGAAGGGCAGGCAGTAACCCAAATGTCACAGGTCCAGAATGGCTGCAGAACAAAAGGCTTAGAAAGTATGTTGAATATTCTCAAGGGGTTGAGGGGTGGAGGTTGTGTAGAAAGCCCTGGAGTAGAATACATTAATCAAAGGCCTGGTCCTTCAGCAAATGAGGGAAGGAAAATGCCTGTGAGCCCTGCGATCTCTCTAGTCAAGTTTTTATGTGATATGGCAAGTTCAACAAGAGTCATAGGAAAAAGAAAAGAAAAAAGGTGTGTGGGGTGTGTGTGAGTTCACACATTGTCAAGCAAGTCCAAAGGGCAAGATGAGAAGGAAATAATCAAGGTACCCAGAAAGGTTCTGGACTGTTCCATTTCCAAGAGAGAATGCCCACATGCAGGTACCTCCGAGGCATCTTACTTGATGGTTAGATGGAGAAACACAGTTGGCCACAGGAAGCACAAAGAAGCACACAAAACCATTGCTAAAACGGAAGCTCACCCCCACATCACTCGAGGCTGCCTCTGGTAAAACGTTTCTCATGTTTGTTCATCAATTCTGAATGTTAAGTAAGTCTTTCCAGCAGTGGTTCCAGGGTGCCGGAGCACTGAATCTCAGAAAACAAATGAAAAATGAGGGCTGCAAAGTTCAGGGAATAGTAGAAAATTAAATCTTAACTGAGCTGCAGTAAATATCACAACCAGAAAACAGAGCACATCAGCAGACCATGCTGGCAGGGAGGGTAATGGATTTCTGCTCTCTGTGCAGAATTATCAGTGATCGTAATAGTGTGTTCTCAGGTTTGGAGGTGAGGAAGGCGTTGATGAAGAGAGAGGGAGAAAAAAAACTGTTTGTAAATTAAAATATCTTTTTTAATAAAGAACACTTTTTCTCAAGCAAAGCCAACAGCTCAGCTTAAATGACCCCGTTATAGGAACTCACCTAATGCAACCCCGTCAGCTGTCACTCGTTCATGAGACTCTCCATTTTGGGTTATGTATAGTTATCTGTGAATGTGTCTTAGCTCACAAGACCATAAACTGGAAGACTAGAGAGAGGACTTGCATCTTTGATCATCTTTCTATGCCCCACAGCATCCAGAACTACTGCTTACTAGCTGTTTCCAACATGCCATGCCCCGAATGAGACACTGTAGAGCTTTGCCCCTACAGGGTCCTCCCAAACACCCTGCAAGGCCGGGAGGACTGTCACATAACACTGTAGAACAAAAGCGCAGTATCTGGCCCAAATTTACACCACAACAGGACTGAGATTCAAACCCAAGTCTACAGCCTCACAAAGCCCAGGCTGTTTCCCCCTCACCCTGACCCAGGGGGTAAATAGCCTCCGACTCTCCAATAAGCGTTCTGACAACAGTAATGGTAGCTAATGGTATCAAGCCATGTCCTACATGATTACTTCAGTTAATTCTACCACACCCCAAGAGTTGGAAGCATCATTATCCCAACCGAATGAGGAGAAACTGAGGCAGAGAGAGGTTAACAAAATGGCTCCAAAAGTTAGAACTTATAGTAAGTGGTGGAACCAAGACTTTAGCCTCACCTGTCAGATTCTAGAGTATGTGCCCTTAATCATTAGCTTATATCCATTTCAAAATATAAAAATAATTGCACACGTACTCCATGTTTTAATTATTCTATTCCAGCTTATGTGAATTTTGTAATTTGTTACAATCCTCATAAAGATGAATGAATAATTGGAGATAAAAATAGAGCCTTGAATATCATCAGTTACTAACATGAGAAAAATCCAGAGACGATTCTATATTCGCATTGGCAACACCACATGTCTCAAGGTTTGGAGGACTGGGAAGAACAAATGAATAAAAGAAATAAAGACACAGGAGAACATTTGAGATAACAGAAAAGTCTTCATTTGAAAACTGAGAGTTGGATAGAATCAGTACGGATGCACCCCATGTGACTGGCCTCGACTGTGATGAAAACATCTTAAATGAACTGTGCCAGAAAATCAGCATTTACAAATAAAACAAGCATACGCCTCCAAGTTGGGTGTGATTTTGTGTTAGAAACATGGCCCACCTGAGCACATGAGAACTCTTCCTTGGGACGCATCCAGATGAATTAGTGTATGATATGGTAGGCTTAGAAGAGTAGAGAACATTTGGATGAATAGTTAAAATGCCTTGGTTCCTCCTCTGGATTTTCCAGCCATCATAGTTGTATGCAGTATACACCAGTGTCCTCTCTGCCCTCCTGGTGGTTAGCATATGACTTGCTTTGGCCAATGAAGCCTGACATGGAATAAGGTATCACTTTCTTAATGAAGTTAAGAGTCTAGATAACCTGAAAGATCCTTTCTCCAATGTGCTTTGTGGTATCGAGAGTTAGGGAAAAATATCTAACTTTAAGAATCAGTGCCTGGTTTGCAATGACCTCTTCTCTCATGATGACAGATGATGCTCTAGAATGCATTTGGTGGTCACCCTGCACCACTGTGTGAAAATGGCATGGAACGGAATACATGAAAATCATGCGAATGGGGGGCGGGGGGATTCTGTTGTTGTTTTTAATCTACTAGAATTAATCTTTCTTGCTACTGCTCCATATCTTTACCCAATTTGATTAATATACCAACTAAGGATCTGTATGACCCTGGGTAAGTCATTTATTTCACGTGACTGGCTTTCAATTTCCTCATCCTCAAGAGATTAGCCTAGAGTCGGGTGTGGTGATGCACACCAGTAATCCCAGTGGCTCAGGAGGCTGAGACAGAAGGATTGCAAGTTCAAAGCCAGCCTCAGCAATTAGCAAGGACCTAAACAACTTAGGAAGACTCTATCTCTAAATAAAAAATATAAAATAGGGCTGGGAATGTGGCTCAGTGGTTAAGCACCACTGGGTTCAAACCCCAGCACCAAAAATAAATAAATAAATAAAATAAAATAAAAGAGATTAGCCTAGAATAGTCTGGGGGCCTAGGAGTGGCCTTCAGGAAGACAATGACCCCCTCAAAAATTAATAGATATGATTATACATGTGTGTGTGCACGTGTGTGTGTGTGTGTGTGTGTGTGTGAAAGAGAACAAGAGAGAGACAGAGCATGCATTTCTTTTGGGAGAGGGTTCATAGCTTTTTCAAATTTTAAGAGGGTTATTATTCAAAATGAGGTTAAGAGCCTGGATAATCTCTAAGGCCATTTATAGCTTTAATGTGCTTTGTGGCATCTAGGGTTGGGAAAAGAAATGGCTAATTAGGTTCCTCTCTGATCTGGTATTTCAGGACTTGCCTTGAGTCAGATTTCATTAAGGTTATTTTCCAATAATCACATTTAAGAGTTCTGCTTAATAGGATTACAAATAGCAAAATCTCTGGAGATATTCAGGGATAAATAGGGAAGATTCAAATAATTCTTTTTAACCAAAGGAGGAACAGGGACCCCGATCACCTTTGGAAGGTAGGACAAAGCTGGAACTACTCCATGTGGGAAATGGAGTTACTCCAAAAACACTGTCTCACATGTGACAATGCCTGTGAAGCCAGGGTGACACTTGAATGGAAGGCAATGAGCTTTCTCTAACATGAAGACAGCCAGACAGATGAAGTTAGTAGAGGGGATGTGACTTTTGTAGATGGACAGTCTGGGTTCAAGCACCAGAGTTAACGCTGAATTTCAAGACGGATATTAGGCCACACTTTTCTCATCTATAAAACAGGGACAATAGCAGTCAGCTGTTGCAGGAGAGTGCACTCAGCAAACAGATCCTACATTCAAACATTGAGAAGAGTTTATTAAGGGACTGTTTACCAAGTTGCATAACAGGATTAATAGAAATCAACAAGGCATGCTGACACCCTCTGGGACACATTAAAGGTTTTATCACTCCGGGAGCTGAAGGAACCAGTGGAAAGAGAAAATTACCATTAAAAGGGGCCAGCTACAGCTGGGCACACACCTGTAATCCCAGTGACTCAGGAGGCAGAGGCAAGAGGATTGCAAATTGGAGACCAGCCTCAGCAATTTATCGAGGCCCTCAGAAACTTAGCAAGACCCTGTCTCAAAATAAGAAATAAATGGGCTGGGAACGTGGTTCAGTGGTTAAGTACCCCTGGATTCAATCCTTGGTGCAAAAAAAAAAAAAAAAAGTGAGGGGGAGCAAGCTATAGCGTAACAAAGGGCTAAACAACAGGGGCTGTGGCTTCCAAGAGAAGATACTGCTAATTCCTGGGCCTGCAGGAGGGGCCAGGGGGAATGCATCTCTGAATTCCACTGGTGCCTCCATTGGTTGAAACCAGTGGGCAAAGGAACCCATTGACATGGTCCTCAGAAATCAGTCTCTAGGGACAGAGAGGATGGAGAAGCTGGACAGAGAAGAAGAGGAAACGAGCAATCCAGCTCTTAGAATACAGTATTTACGAATATTAGTGGCAGTTTATTCTTCCTTTGAATGAATATCTCACACAAAACAGATTCTTAAAGGGTTGTGAGCAGAGGGAGTCCTTAACCTCTCCATGGATAGAGATCCAGGTTTTAAAATAAAGCTACTTTGCTTAGGGGGCTGGGAATTAGAGACCTGCTTCTGAAGGCTTTGACTGAGGACGATCCAGAATATTATCCTGCAGGAACAGGGTAAGTGAGTCTCCTCTGCTAAGTCCAGAAAGCTATTTCAGGACTGTTGTACTCAGCCCTAGGGTGAAGAGATGACAGCCCTACCACGAGTCTTCCTTCTATAGTCAGCAGCTCCTTTCTTCTGGCTGCTTAAGATAGATGCTGTTCTGTGCTACAAGACTAGGATTGAGTCAGCTTCTTATCCACATATCCAGAAAGTGTGTTTCCTTCTAGTTGCCAAACTATAACTTCCTGTGCAAAATGCAGGACTGAAACATTTGGATTATGTGATGCTCTGTAGAAGTTTTCATATTAAGGTGAAGCTTCTTCACTTGTTAATACCCATAGATATACTTCACTTGGGAGTGAGTTACACATGGACAGGTTTTGGTTAATAATTTTCTCTTTATATTCTTCAAAGATAGCTCACCTCCGGAGAAAGATTGTAAGACTATAACATCAGGAGATTATGTCTTCTACTGACATTCTTAGCTGGAGGAGAGACACCCAATGTTTGACCCACTCAGCCTCCCTTCTGCCTTCTCCTTGAAGAAATTATCCCTCCTTGGTTGGAATGAGTTGGGTGGGACTATGGGCATGTGACCTGAGCGAGACCAGTTAGGTTCACTTCTTTGGGAATTTGGACCAAGTTTGGGGAAGTGATTGAAGAATCAATCCCATTGAAGCGCTCATTTATTCCAGCCTCCAACAGGAATAAACCAAGGAAAGTCAGTCCCCTATGTGGGAGACCTGGTTGTTCAGCATTTCCTTATATTCCCTGAGCTAGCCCTTATCCTTGTGATTTATTATTGTTGGGCTTAAGTTAATAAGCTAGGCCAGGATTGGAAATTGACAACAATGATGACTCGTGAGGTTTTAAGAAACTTTCACTTTGGTTTATCCCCCAAACAGCCGACAAGTGAAGCAAATGATATATGCCAGAAAGGCTAAACATGAACAGGCAGATGCTAGATCTTCCCAGTGATGGGGATGGATGCAGAGGTCAGAACATGTAAAATGAAAAGCCTGAGTTTTACACCTGCAGGTTTCAATGAGGACCCAGTTGGCATTCAAAGGTTGAACTATGGCCATATAAGATGAGCTTTGCTTCACAGTGGTAAATTTCCCATCAGTCCATTGAGCCTCAGTAGATGTGGTCACGCCATATTACTACTGGTCAAAGACCCTCTTGGCCCCTTGTGATCGGACGTCCTGACTGGCACCGCTGATGAATTCTAGTTCCTTTATAATGAGTCCAACATTGGTTCCATTGTATTGAGGCACAGAAAAGTTAGGCAGTCAGTGTAGGCAGAACAATGTGGATGGATAAGGGGAAAATCAACTGATGGTCATCTTTCCTGAGAGGGCAAATTCATCCCCAATGCTAAAAAGGGTCTGACAAGACAGGCCCAGATGCAGACACTCCCTGCTGCTAAGGAAGGAACCACATTCTTTCTGTTGGCGCCTAAGGCAGGGACCAAAGACTGGACCAGAATCCCCCGCACCTGTGTCCTAGGTACAGGGGCAGGGAAGCAGTGACAATCGAGAAGAGGATGTCATATAAAAAGGGCAAACTTCACTGCCTCATTGGCTCTGTCCCCTTCCCCTACTCTGGGGGAAGTCTGCTCTTTTCCCTATGCTTTACTTTCTATAAAATAAAATCCATCTACTACGCTTGCCTCCGTGTCCCTCAGTTTCATTCTTCGACTCCAAGAGGACACGAACCTGACATCCACATCACCGGCATCAGTATTATCCACTGTTCCTTTTCACCTACTCTATAGGAGTATTATGGGGAAGACATTTTTATGTATATTATTACTAATCTTCCTTAACAATTCACCAAAGTATTACTGTTTTATAGATTAAAGAAAAAAAGTAGGCCCACATAAGTAGATTTCACTTGCCCTCCATCACAGAACGGTTACACTGCATAACAAGTATTCAAAACCAGGCCCGCTGGACTTCAAGAGCCACATTCCTGCCCTTGTTCACCCTGCCAAGCTCTTGGCCCTAGCACTGCTTCTAATTATTGGGCACACCATACAAGCCTCTGATCTTTCTGGTCCCTCTTGATGTTTTTTAAAAGGACTCATCATGCTTTTCCACAAGATTGTCAGGGCAAGGTGAATGGGAGATAGATAATAAGAGGTTAAGTGACTAAATGGTTTCTGCTAATAGCAAAGTATCTACTTGTTTCTAATCATTTTGCATTTTTAATGGTCACTTATTTTTCTAAATGAATCCCAAGCATTCTTTTTGGTTTGAAATTGGAAATTCTCTCACCATCTCTAAGCCAATGAGATAGCCAATAGCTATCTATTATCTCTCTGTGACTTTTTTTTTAATTAAAAATGTTAAATTTTATTTAATATTTTCTTTTTAAAATTTTTATGAAGGAGTTGAATTATTGTACAATCACAAATGCATATGAAGTAACCATATGATAGGCATATGTTCTTAAACCAGAATGACCCCCACAATGCCCACACCCCAGTCTCTTAGGTCTTCGATATTTTGTTCCTACAAGCAATATACATGCTTAGAGTGTGAATTTTCTAGAATTAAATGATTGTACAAGTATTATTGGATTCTCAGGGGAGTATGCTACATTGTTGATTGTCTCCTTAGATCCCTCCCCATCCTCCCTCCCTCTTCTCTCCCCCTCCACTCTACATATCTATGGTTGTCCTAGATCCTGTGTTACACTTCTCTCTATGACTTTTACATATTCCTTACTACACTTGCTCTCCAAACTCTCCATAGCAGCAGCCTCTTTTTTCAAATTTCTGCCAAAATAGCTCCTACACTGATAGTAAGTTACTGGAATCACCATCATCATTAGCCTAGGATATTTATTGCTAGTTTCACCACCCATTCAAAGTAGCCAGAAACCTAGATGGAGGGGTTTCCTTTGTCCTATTTCCTGGATCCCCAAAGTATTCAGGATTAACAAGAGAGACAGGCAAACTTTTGCGACCAGGAGTCAAGCCACATCAGAGAACCTGTCCTCCTTTTCTAGAATAAAATCTTAAATCAAGCAACCCTGAAGCAGAGCCCTTCCCCCACCCCCAAAGTATAGGTTTTCATCTCAGACAAAGGAGATAATTGGATTTCTGTACTGCTCTGTGATCTACCGCTGCCAGCTGCACAGCTATTAGACCATTAACTCCTTGTAGAGCATTTTATCTCTGCACGAGGAAGAAGTAAAAAGGAGAAACGCAACGCTCAGGGTCAAGTGAGAGGGAAACATTTTTTTAAGCCGTGCAAAGTAAATCCCAGAAACTCGGCGTCTATCTCAACTGTCCTGAAATTATGGTCAGTATTTAAGGACAGAAGCCAGACAACTTGGAACAGCAGATTTCCGGCTTCAGGAGCAACCCGTACATCACTCAGTGGTTACAAGCAGAGAATCTGGAAGTCCAGCTTTGACTGAATCTTTCCCTCCTTTTGACTCTTGGCTTCCACACCCTTCTCCAAGAGGTCAGTGCCTGGGCTGGAGCGGTGGCTCAGCGGTTACAGCGCTTGCTTGGCATGCACAAGAGCGCGAGTTGAAACCCCAGCACCACGTACACAACCAAGTCTTGGAGCAACGAAAGCCACCTGAAAAACTAAATAAAATTGATTCTTTCTCTCTCTCTCTCTGTCCCTCTCTCTTAAAAAAAAAAAAAAAAGAGGTCAGTGCCCTCCAAGTGAGAGACAAGTCACACCACACCTTGAGTTGACTCCTCTGTATGTGTGGGCATGCGTGTGAAGGATATTCCTGGAATCCTCTCCCAGGCCAATGTGAACTGAACACCTACAGCAGAAAAGGTTGACCCTGGGGAAATGCCAAGGAAGATGCCATGGAGACTCTCCCAGGAAACCTGGACAGAGGTGAGAATTATTTCATAAACAGAAATAAAGGTAAATGGAAAATACTGATTGGTAATTAGAGGCAAACTGAATGTATCCTCATTCTAGGAGCCATGCACCAAAAGTCCCCGGGAGCCTCCCACTGGATTTATTCATAATGTTCTTACCTATGGAAACAATGCTCAACAAAAATTCACTCTTCCATTTAATTTAATGATTCTAGGATCAGTCAGTGTTGAGGAGGATGAGAAAACTTCTAAGGGTCTGGCTAATTATGGATATCACTCCTGACTCCCCAGAAAAACCTATGCAATGCTCACGTGATCCCACGGCACGTGATCCCATGGACTCAAAAGGAAATAGCTCCCTACAGAAAATGACCAAACAACAGCCAGACTTTGAGCAAAACACCTAAAGTTTGAAAGGATCTTTGAGAGTCTCCAATCATTTAATTCAACCTTTGTTGCAAAATCCTTCAAATTTAGAGATACCATCTTGTCGCTTCTTTTAAACATTATCTTCCAACCACTTTCAGTGAGGACAATTGAGGCTAGCACCTCTGTTTGGACATCTGCCAAGCGTTAGCAGAAGAATGACTCCTCTCTGCTTTTGGAGATCTGGTTGCTTACAAAACAGGCTTCAGTCCCTTTTTCCTCTGAATCAGAGTTAAGTTGACCTTGACCTTTTGTCCTTAGTCTCAACTCTTCCTTCTAATTTTCTAAAAAACTTTCAAAACAGATTTCACTGGGGAGGTTTTTACAAGGAGCATGGGCTTGTCTAGCCATTGTCTCGGAGTTTTAATATTCAAATTTTAAAATTTGGAGGAGAAGAGGACTCGCAGTTGAAGAACTTGGAAGCCAGCCTCCAAACTGTTCCATTACGTTACTGAGCACCAGTCACCATCAGGGATTTTTCATAATCGCCATGAAAAGAAAGAGCCACAAAAGTCGAATGTCAGCCAGGAAATAAGTAGGTTACATTTGGGCAGATGGTTAATATTAGGACAAAGGATGTCCAAATCCATGGTTTTCTTTTTCCTTAACAGCAATATCAACAAAACAAGGCAACCCTTCTCAGGCATTTGAGGTGAAGAACTCTGTGGTATTCATATTAAGGCTTAGCTCATGGCTAATTTCTGGAGGCAACGATTGTCTATTGACCAATAGTACATGACTACATTGTTCTTATTTTTCTACATAATGGGTTGTTTTCTTCAATTGCTGGCTTCCATATTCATCAGAATTATAAAAAAAGTGTTTTGAGTCTAGCAAAGTGAAATATTGCCCTCTGGTTTGCTCTTCTCCCTCCAAAGCTAGTTAGTGTTTTTAAAATTTCACTTCTGATTTATAACCACAGATAGTTGCACTCAGTGTTAGGCTGATAGTAGTCTTTTAATCCCAGTCCACAAATCTGGGGGTTGATGGCAGTAGTCCACATTTGCTAAAGGAATGAAAAACATTTTCAGAATATTCATTGCTTTTCTCCCTGGATGGGTATTTGGTATAATGCAGAAAGTATAGGCATCATTATGGGGATATATATGATGAAATCTATGATGACTTCTTTGTTGTTGTTTTTTTTTAAGAGAAGGACAGAAAGAGAAAAAGAGAGAATCAATTTTTTATTTAGTTTTTTCATGTGGCTTTCATTGCTTCAAGAGACTTTGTACTCATGGTTCTGAGGTTTGAACTCTGCCCCGCAAGCATGCCGAGCCTCTGCCCCAGCCCCCTGGGATGACTTCTAAGCCCAACTAAGCAATGAAAGGGTCATCAAAGTCATTTGTTTGCTTGGATTTGCTAAACGATAGGCAGTTCCCGAAAATTTGCATCAGAAATGTTATCACAAATCAGATTCAGTGGTACCTGCCTGTAATCCCAGCAAGTCAAGAGGCTAGGGCAGAGGATTGCAAATTCAAGGTTAGCCTTGGAAATGTAGTGAAACCCTGTCCCAAAGTTTTAAAGGAGGAGAAGGAACTGAGGGTATAGCTCAATGATAGAGAACCCTGGGTTCAATTTCCAGCATCAGAGAAGGAGGAGGAGGATTAAGAAAGTGAGAAGGTGGGGGGCGGGAAAGGAGGAGGAAGGAAAAGATTGTCACCATGGAGCCATGAAGCACTGAACCTCTCCCCTAAATTCATGAGGCATCTCTGACTGGATGCTGCACAGTTACACTGGAATCCAATCGTATACACGACTGATCAGAGGAACTGAAATCACTCATTGAATTCTGTCTTACCACCTTTGGAATTGAACCCCAAGTAATTTGCAACCTCACTACACTTCCAAGTTGATTACATTAACTTCTGAAGCTAATTGCCTTCTCTCTTGTGCATCACTCCTTCATTACAGGGACATGTCCCCCTCCACACACACAGGATTAGCGATGGAATGATCATTAACTTAGCCTACTCCTTTATCAATCATAAGGTTGCCCCTCAGTATCCACACTTCCACATCCAAGGAGTCAACAAACTGAAGATCAAAAATATATGGAGAGAAAATCACATCTATACTATGTATAGACTTTTATTTTTTCTTGTTATACCCTCATGACAAAGTAGAACAACTCTGTATATAGCATTTACATTGTAAGTGATCTAGAAATGGTGGAAAGTGTACCAGAGAACATGTGCAAGTTATACGCAAAGACTGTACCATTTTGTATAAGGAACTTGAGCAGCTGCAGAATTTGCTATCTGCAGAGGGTGGGGTTGCTGGAAGCAATTCCCTGAGGATACTGAAGGACTGTATTCAGTTTTGGAATAACACTACATGTAAGAGACTCTGCTAGATGTTGAGAGCGATAACAAGAAATATGTGAAACAGTGCCTTACTGCTAAGCCTAAAATTGGATGGAGTGAGATGTATACACACGAAAAGGTAGTTAAGGAAATATAACAAAAGAGCCAAATGGCTATGGAAATCACTGTGCATATATGAAGGGAAGATCTCACTCTGGCAGTGGGTACCTCTCAGACTCCATCCTACAACCAGGACTGAGCAAAGCTGGGAATGCTTGAAAAAGACCGGGTGAGAGCCAATTCTGGTCCAGGTGTGCAGCAAGTCCTGTGGATTTTGCCTTCAGCATGCTCTATACATCTGTTTCTTCCTTTCTGAGTTCTTTCTGCCCACACATTCCAAGTTTGAACTACAATAATAGCTATTTCCTAGTCTATGTTGAGCTCTACTATGTGCCTACATGTATTTTAACTTATTTCTATGCATAACAACTTTATAAAATAGAGACTACTATTATTCACATTTTATAGAAGGGGAAATAGGAAGAGGGAGGTAGAGAATCTTGCCCAAAGTTAAATGTCAAGAAATTGAAGATGGCTTCCTACCCCAGCCCTGATTTCAGATCCCGAGTACTCAGTACCCCGCACCACTACTTTTCCATCACATTTTCTCCATGTTATGTAAAATGTCAGATGTGACCTCAAAAACACAACTCTTCCCTACCCTCTCCTACTTACGAATGCTTAAGAACTCCGTGCTGTCTAAAAGATCAGGCTCATACATTAGACTTGGAATGCAGAGCCCGGTGACTAAAATCTGCCTTCACCTGTCCTATCAATCTGGTTCTTCTCATGTCCAGTGAAAGTTCTCCATTCTAACCAAGTTGTTCTGTTCATTAGCTTCAAGACACACCCTGCATATTTACATCTTTAGGACCCACAATTATAGATATGGTTTCCAGCACCCTTCAGGTTACACCCTGCTTGTGTGGTGAACAACACTGGGTACTTATTCTGACAGCAGTCAGACCAGGGCAGAACTGAAGGTCTGAATTCCAAAAATGCAACCCAAGATGAAATTGCAGTTATACCACATTTCTTCTTGATTCAAATTCTATCCACCTCAACTAAAATCACCACATATTATTTTGTTCTGAAATACGAACTTTTGTTATTTCATATTTCTTCTACATGGTCTATACTATAATTTTATAACTTCTAAAAACTTAATGCCAGACTTTATAGACATCTCTTTTTTTTTCAGTCTTATCCCTACTACTTCTGCATGCTTTTTCCAACCTGGGAAGAACTTTTAAAAATACAAATTCTTTTCACTCATCAGTTAACATTATCTTCTTAATAAATCCAGAATGAACATCATGTATGTAGACATCCATACTGATTTTTTAAAAATTCTCTATCTATATCTATCCATCTGTCTATCTATATTGGATTTGTCCAAAAATACCAGAGAAGATTGGTTTTTTGTTGTTATTTTCTAAAATGATCCATCAAATCAATATTTTTGGGGTATAATTGTTCAATCAACTATAAATCAGCCTAAATTGTCTATGATTCAGTTTGTATTTATTTATCTTGTCTGCATAATTATAACAGGGCATTTTATCAAAAGCTTGGTCGAACTCTTTATTTGTAAGATAGTGGCATATGTTTGATAATAAGCCCAATAACTTTAAAACCCAACTTACTTTATTTGGAGATAATTCCTTGGTCTATATACACCTGCCCCTGGGGTTAACTTACTATCTTCTAAGTGCTTGCAAGTTGTTTGTTTGGTAATCTAATCCACAGTTTCACCAATAATTAACACCAAGTTTAGACTTGTAACACCCCATATAAAATTGGAATGTGCCCACCTCCATTCTGGGGTAACTTTCCTCTTTGCAGTGGTTTTGCAGATCTGAAGCAGTAGCTCTGTATTAGTTTCCCATTGCTTCTGTAACAAATAACACTGATTTGCTACATTGCAGCTCTCTGCTTCAGAAATCTAAATCAGTCTTAATGGACTTTAGTGAAGGTATTAGCAGCACTGCAATTCTCTTGGGCACTCTGAGGCGGGAATCTTCCCTTGCCTTTTCCAGCTTCTGGAGTCTCCTGGCTCCAGCCAGCAGGGGCAACACTGCAGCTTTTGTTTCCATCCTCACATTATCTGTTCCATCTCTGACTTTCCTACCTCCCACCACATTGGGCCCATCAAGATAACTAAATAATGTCTCCATCTCAGGAGACTTCATTTGTCACACCTGCAAAATTCTTTTTTGCCATGTAAGGTAGCATATTCATAGGCTTCAGGGATTAGGATGTGGACATCTTTAAAAGAAGCCATTATTCTGCCTTCTACAGATCCCAAGTCCCATTACTTGAGCATGTTGCTTCAATATCTTTGGACAATTCATTTGGCTGAAATGCTGGAATGCATTTTAGTGAGTTAATACACTTACTATGATCTTTCTTCTTTTGGAATATTGTTTTCTCTGACCTGCCAGCCTTTCCATATTGTAAGCCCCTTTTCTTAAAAGTGGAAAGGCAGGCAAATACTAAATTTCATCTAATTCTATACCACCCCCAAACAGACTTTCACTTATTTATTCATTTCCTTATTCATTTTTTTTACTTAAAAATGATGCAATCCCCATCAAAATGCCAATGACAGTCCTAAAATTCATTTGGAAGAATAAAAGACCAAGAATAGCCAAAGCAACTTTAAGCAAAAAAACCACTGCTGGATGCATCACAATACCTGACTTCAAAGTATGTCACAGAACTATAGTAACAAAAGCTGCATGGTACTGGCATAAAAACAGGCACATAGACCAATGGTACAGAGTAGAAGACAGAAAACAAACCCACACATGTACAATAATCTGATTCTTAACAAAGGTGCCAAAAAACTACCTGAAGAAAAGACAGCCTTATTAACAAATGCTTGGAAAACTGATTATACATACGCAGAAGAATGAGAGTAGACTCTTATCTCTCACCCTGCAAAAAACTCAACTCGAAATGAATCAAAAACCTAAGAATTAGATCAGATACTATGCAACTCCTAGAAGAAAATGTAGGATCTATACTCCAACATACAGGCCCAGGCAACAGCTTTCTCAATAGGACCCCTAAAACTCAGGAAATAGTGCCAAGAGTTAACAAATGGGATGGCATGAAATTAAGACACTTCTTCACAGCAAAAGAAATAATTACAAACGTGAAAAGAAGGGGTGGGGAAAGATCCTGGACAAGGACTGGGTTTAAGCAACTCTGTCAATACTTATGTGTACATGAATGTAAACCAACGAATCCCTTCATTATGTAAGACAATGCTGAACCAATAAAAGAAAAAGAATATGAAAAAAGAACCTAAAGAATGGGAGAAAAGGTGCTGGAGTGGGGCTGGAGCGGTGGCTCAGCAGTTACGGTGCTTGCCTGGCATGCGCAAGTACACAGGTTCAAACCCCAGCACCCACGTACACAACTAAGTGTCAGAGCAAGAAAAACCATGTGAAAAACTCAATAAAAATTGATTTTCTCTGTCTCTCTCTCTCTCTCACTGTCCTTCTCTCTTAAAAAAAAAAGGGGGGGTGGTCTGGAGTGGTAGCTCAGTAGTTACAGTGCTTGCCTGGCATGCACAAGGACATGGGTTCCAACCCCAGCACTCCATTTACAAACAAGTGTCTGAGCAGTGAAGACCATATGAAAGACTAAATAAAATTGATTCTTTCTCTCTCTCTCTCTCTCCTCTCTCTCTCACTGTCCCTCTCTCTTAAAAAAAAGAATGGTGGAAAAAGTTTACTAGCTACTCTTGACAGATGATTAATATCCAGAATATATAAAGAAGTCAAAAAGTTTAAGACAAAAAAATCCCTACAATTAATAAATGGGCAAATGAACTAATCAGACATTTCTCAAAAGAAGAAATACAAATGATTAACAAATATATGAAAAACTGTTCAACATCTCTAGCAATTAGAGATATGCAAACAAAAAACCAAACTGCACTGAGATTTCATGTCATGCCAGTTGGAATGGCAACCATGAAGGATACAAATAATAATAGATGCTAGAAAGGATGTGGAGAAAAAGGAATTGTAAATTAGTACAACCACTGTGGAAGTCATTCTAAACGTTCCTCAAAGGCTAGGCTTGGGACCACCATATGATCCAGCTGTACCACTCTTTGGTATTTAGCCTGAACAATTAAAGTCATCATACTATAGTGATCCATGCACACCCATGTTTATAGCAGCACAATTCACAATAGCCAAACTATGGAACCAGCCTAGATGTCCATCAACAGATGAATGGATAAAGAAAATGTGGTAGATGTATGTAATGGAGTTTTATTTGGCCATAAAGAAGAATGAAATTATGTCATTTGCAGGAAAATGGATGGAACTTGAGGACATTACATTAAACAAAATAAGCCAAGCTCAGAAACTCATATTTCTTTTTCTCAGATGTGGAAGTTAGAGAGAAAAAGGAAAAGAAATGTATGTGGGAGGAGGGGAAGAAAACTCATGAAAATCAAAGGGAAATGAGTAGAGTAGAAGAGAGGGACCAGGGGAAAGGAGAAGAGGGAAAAGGGAAATACTGGGGAATGACACTAGCCAAGTTATACTGTTGTATCATGTGCATGTATGAATATGTAACAACAAAAACTCTATTATGTACAACTATAATGCACTAATTAAAAATATGGAAAACAAATAAGTGAAGCTGTAATCCTAGTTATGCAGGAGGCTGGAGAAAGAGGATAAAAAAAATTGAATCCAGCCTGGGAAACTTAGCAAGACATTCTTTCAAAATAAAAATAAAAAATGTCTGGAGGTGTAGCTCAGTGGTTAAGCTCTTGCCTAGAAAAAAAAAACTAGAAATAAAGCACGTTGGTCTTAACATTTGCTCTAGTCCCAACTTATTCACAGGTGGTCTTTCAGGAAGCTTCCTTTGCACAGATTTGTGCCACATCCATGGTCTTAGCTTCAACCATGACTACATGCCCTTCCTCCATGATTCTGTTTTCATTCTTTCTAAATCTGGGTTTGCTTGGACACACTCAGTTTCTTTAATGTCTTCTCTGTATTCTCATTAGGATAACCCAAGATTACAGAGTACACATTCCATTTTTTTTTTAAATCCACTTTCTTCTGAAGTCATAGTCCCTTTTAGAAACATGCTATGAACTCATTTCACCTCTCTTTGATTGAAAAAACCAATGGATGTGTCTGAACATGCCCATTTGTTCCCTCCTCTGCCATTATGAATTCCAAGGTGACTCAGTCACTTCCTCCCATGTCTACCGTACCTTCTGTTGCACCAACTGACTTTTCCTTTTTGGTCAGAATTAAATGGATGCTGTATTCTCTTTGTCTTTAATCAGCAGTTCTGCTTTTGGTAACAGGACCCTCCCAGCAGATGTCTGGAGAGTTGAAGTCATGACATCACCTCCTTACTATTGCAGGGCCAAATGGTCCTTTTCCCTCCCCACTTCTCTGACCACGTTTCCACACAGTTCTGGAGTTTCCCACATAGTACCTGTTTACATCTAGTGCTCTGACTTAAGTAGGAGGGCTGGAGCTGAGAAAGAACAGAATGACAGCTAGACATAGGCCTAGGAATGCATCAGGAAGTGGGGTTCCAGAAGTCCTAGAAGTATCCGAGGAAAGGACAAATGTTCCGATTTAATTTAGGGGAGCCACATGATTTCAGAAAGGAAAGCTCCACTCCAGCTATAGGAATAGAGCGCATGACCAAGTCTGTGGCAGGCATGCTCTCGTTCCATAACATGATTCCCCAGTGAGCACACGACCTTGGCCAAAGCTCCCAGAGCACATCCGGGGTTCCATGGGAGTGTTGGAATGAAGTTTCTCTTGCCTGTAGAGGTGAACAGCAAGTCCATAGTTCAGAAAGCTCCTTGTAACTATCTTGGGACCACAAGAAGTAGTCCTTTTAGAAGAAATTGAATCCATGGAAGGAAAAACAGAAAAATGAAAGAAATCAAGGTCTTGAGGACATCACTGAGTCATAAAACCAACCAAGCCTTCTGTGTGGCCAGCCTTCCTTGAGAATTTCAGTTCCTTTTAATGTGAAGCCTGTATGAGTTAGGATTTCAATTCAAAATGTGTCCTTCCATCCTGTAACCATATCTGAAGTTCCGTCCCTCCAAGTTTCAGTAACAAGACCATGAAACCAGGCTAAAATGTTAGGTTTACTTTGCTGGATTTTTTAATCAATTACCATTACTCATGAGTATTAATCCTGGGCCAAAAAAGTAGTATTTTGTTTTTAATTTTTAAAAAAATTGGGCAAATTTGTCACTTAGAAAATATCACAGGAGAAAACAATGAAGTTGTAAGACATGAAGGATTATTAAAGGAATGGCTTTTAGGGACTAGCCTTGGGTAGAAGAGTGCTGGAACTGGATATTTGAGAAGATATAGAATTTCCCAGGAGACAAGGCTCAAAAGGAGGGTGAGGAACCCTGTGTCAGGGTGGCAGACTGAGGGGTCCTCACAGTGTGGAAACAGGGTAGCAGGTCTGAGAGGGTTGAGGCTTACTGCCTAGTAGGGCAATGTCTGACTTGGAATCCAGAATATTTACGGAGTCAAAAGAGGATTGAAACACTAGGAGAATAGAGAATGCCAGTGAGGGGTAATGAAGGGAGAGAAAAGTCTGTCAGGAATGAAGGAGTGGGGAAATGAAGGGGTCAAGGTGAGCGTGGAGAGCCAGCTCTGAGTCCTGGTCCCCTGAGGGAATCTTCGCTTTTCACTCTGTCTTGCTGCTATGTACACAGCAGTGGGTACAATGAATTTTTACTTCAAAGTGTTGTGTTTCCCCAGTGTGATCCCCACCCACCTCTGCTTCTGTGGCCTTGGTCTCAGTCAGGCACCAACATGTCACCCCTGAGCGGTTAGTGGCAGCAACCGGATCACTGTCAAAGATCAACAACATATGCAGAGTCCCATTCCCTCCTCCTGCCTCAGCCACACACATAAACATCCCGAGTCCTACAAAACTCCGTAAGGATAAGCCTGGAAAACACCCCTTTTCTGATGCCAGGAGTGGCTCCTAACAGGACAGAAACATTGCTATTAAGCTTTATATTCTTTTCCCAAGACTTTGTTACCTTAAAAAAAAAAATCAATTCCACCTTCTTTACAGTAAGAGAAACTTGTAAAAACCCTGAAACCATAGAGATGATTCAAATCACCTCCTTCTGTTTGAAACCAGGGAAACTGAGGCATAGAAAAATACAGATATTCATAGAGTCAGCCTGTGGCCAAGCTGGCAGGAACCTTGCAGTCCCGTATACATCAAAGTCCAGAATTTGTCCCTCCATATCATGAGGACTTCCTCATCTCTAGAATTCTCAGCCCACTTTTTCCATCAAAATGAACTTTACTCAAAATCCATCATTTATATTTAAAAAATCCATCCTTGTTTCAACTCAGCTTCTGGTTATGTATAAGGTTTTGTTTGCACACGTGTATTTATTTTAGGATCTTTCCTCATTAGAGCAGAAGCCCCTGAAGGCATGGACCACATCTCTGCCTCGCCCATTTTCCTCTTCCTACGCAACCCAATCCAGAGCTCTGCCCTGTTCAGGAACTGTAAGCCCCTGTAAGCAAGAACTCTATCTTATGGATCTTTGTTTCCTCGGCCCTACAAAAGTATCCAGCACACAGTAAGCCCCCAGTAAAAGTTTATCCGATAAAAATTACTGCAAACCTACATAGTGCATGACCATAAATATTACCACTGCTGATTTTGTATTACTTATCAGGTACTTTACAGAGTGGAAGAAACAGATAAAAATCAATTCCCAGAAACAGTTTGGCAGTTTCTCAAAAGGTATACAGAGCGCCATAAGACCCAGAAATTCCACTCCTAGGTATGTACCCCAAAGAACTGTGTGGATACACCGCTCTTTATCTGTACATCGGTTGATGGACATTTGGATTGTTTCCACCCTTTGGGCTATTATGAAACATGCCACTCAGAACATTCAAATACAGACTGGTATAAAAATGTGTTTTCAACTCTCTTGTGTATATATCTAGCAATGGAATTGCTGGGTCATGTTTATTAACTCTCCATCTAACTTTCTGTGAAATTAGCAAGCTGTTTTCTACAGCGGTTGCACAATATATTCCAGTAATATATGAGGATTCCGCTTCTCCACATCCTCACCAACACTTATTTTTGTTTTGTTAAACTATAGCGATCCTAGTGGGTATGAAGTAGGATCTCATCAGAGCTTTGTTGCTGTACAGGCGGTACAAGCATTTTTCCTTTCCTTATGGGTCGTTTGTATATCTTTTCTGGATAAATGTCTCTTCAGATCCTCCATCCATATTTAAAATTGGATTGTTTCTTGGATATCAAATTATAAGAATTCTTTATATATCCTTCATACTAGACCCTTATCAGATATATGATTTTCAAATGTTTTTCTTCCATTCTGTGGGTTGTCCTTTTACTCTCTTGACAGAGTTCTTTCTTTGATACTTGGAAGTCCAGCGTATCTGGGTTTTTTTTCTATTTTGTTTGCCAGTGCTTTGGCCATTTGAACACCAGCCCTCATTATCAGCTGGGTATTTCTCAAGAGAAAAGTTTGGTGGATCACTGACTAGTAAATGATTGGCTCTTCTGGGGGCAAATTAAGGACCTAGAGGACCAGGACTATTTGAAGAATAAGTCACATGGGAAAACATCAGCACCAAGAGTATGTTTTCATCAAGAGCTATGAGCAAGGGTCATTCCTGAACAAGGGGTGCACAACATGTCCACACAGCACCCCAAGAAAATTGTCCAGTGTTGTCAACCTGACACCTGGCAGCTGGCTGCCACCCAGTGGTGGAGATGAGAAAGGCTTAAGGGTATTAGTTCACAGTTCTTAGTTCTGCAATCACAAAACATTTCGCTTATGATTTTAGATAGGCCCTTTGTTGGGAAGGGAAGTGTTTGGCTTTGACATTGTTCGTGGATCAGCTGGGTTTTGGCAAAAGACAAGTTTTTCTTCATAAATAAATATGAAACTGCCCACACTGGTTTACTGCTTCATGTGCACCAATGTTCCAGGTGGAGCAGCTTGCTTAATGACCCATTTACGTACAACCTCCACTCTATGGATTTCTGACTTGCCAATAGCAGTCCCCGTAACTTGAAATGATTTTCCAGCAGTGAAAGATTTGTTAGGATAAAGCTGTGGCTATGACTCAGAGCAGACGTACCTGTATGGCTGCAAGTTTGACCTTAACCCCAATTCTACTCGATCAAAATAAGTAACCATAAAGTGGGGAGGGGACAGAGGAAGACATACTAAATGCGCTAATTAAAAGTTATTACCCAGCAATGATATCGCCACTATCACTTTTCAATCTAACTCAATTCAATTTTTGATCTGCTACTAACAGAAATCTATCTTGAAAGAAGGAATTCATAGTACAGATTTGGAGTCATCTCAAATATTCATATTCCACAACATGAAAGGGTAAAGTGTGTTACAGGGCCACATGGGCTAGTGGGAATCTAAATTTAGACCTAAACTCTATGCCTCAATTCCCATCTATGCTTTGGTCCACGTTGACTTCAATCTTCTTCTGCAAACCAGCAATTCCACACAGCAAGAAAAAAACCACTGGGAGGTCTCATGGTTCATGTTACACCTCTTACCAGAAAGGGCCTATATGCATCAGGGTTCAGTGGCTAAAAATAGAAACCTTCACTGCCAGTTCCAGCAGAAAGCGTATACCTGGTTACCAGGTTTTTACCACGTGTGCTTACTGCATCACTCCTGGAACTGCTGGGTGTTCACAAAGGGCTGGAGATGCAGGCAGTAGGCTGAACTTCCAGAATCAACTTCTAGGATGTATTGCAGTTTTCTGTCAATATCAGCTGGCCACCCAGTGCCTCTGCGGCTATCTGTGCAAGTGAAATGGGTGCCCTGTGTTGTGCTTCTTGACACCTCCAGAGCTAGGTACCAGCTCAGAGCTGAGACCTCAGCTACAACTGTCACAGAAGCCCAAGCCTATGCATACCACACTTTGACAGGAATAGCTCCATAATGTGAACTTCTGTCTTCCAAATCTCTCAGGGACATCTACTTAGTGTCAATGAAGTCACATGAAAAACCCAGCTGTAGGGAATCACGGTCAGGTATTCTGTTATGGACTGAATATTTATGTCCCTCCAAAATTCATATGTTAACATCTCATCCCTAATATGATGGTATTAAAAGGTGGGTGGGGGCTTTGGGTAGAGCCCTCACAAATAGATTTAGTAGCTACATAAGCAGAGCCAGAGAGTTAGCTGGCCCTCTTTCCAGCATTTGAGGATATAAGGAGAATTGGCAGCCTGCATCCTGAGAAAGGGCTCTCATAAGAACCCAACCAAGCTGGCGTCTTGGCCTCAGACTGCTGGCCTCTAGAAATGTGATAAATGAATGCTGCTGTTTAAGCCACCCTGTAATGATTTGCTACAGAAGCCTGAGCTAAGACTTGTTTTTTTCTCTCTCCGCAGTAGATGCCAGTCACACTGCAAGGGGTTGGAAAGGGCTTTAGAGAGTCCATCTGTGTATCTAGAACAAGTCCTCACTCTCTGCCCCCATTTTTAGGTATAAAATTTCACAGAAGAGCTCCACTTGGGCTAGATGGGCTCCGATGCCCATGCCTGGAGTGAATCACGGTGCTGGCCAACAACATGACTGGATAGGAGTGAGGAGGGACCCTTTAGAACCCCGAGTCCTCCGACACCACTTGATTGGATAGGAGTTCGTAAAAATCTTTGTGACAGACTTAAAAGCCCGGTGTGATCTCGGTCCCCTACTTAATCATTGGCTTTATCTCCAACCATTTTCCTTCTGCTCACCTTGCCGCACCTTAACTATGTGAACCCCATTCTTACTCCAGGTATTGTACGAGCTGTTCTATCTCCCTGGAACATCCCTCTCTGAAGTACCCATAGGATCCTCTCCTTTACCCCACTCAAATCTTTGCTCAAGTATCACTTTCCCAGCCAGACCAACCCTGATCATCCAATTTAATTACAGTTTGCCCCCCTTGTCCCTCGAGGCTTTCCTTGTCCCACTTTATAGTACTTTTTCAGTGCACATATTACTTTCTACAATCAAATTTTCTTCTTTATGCCAATTGTCTTTCTCCCTTCTCCATAATAACAAGAACTTTTTGTAAGTTTTGTCAATGGATCCTAGGCAGCTAGTTTAGCTCTAAGCACTCAATAAAAATTTAGTGGATGTAAATTATTGGGTGGATAAACCAGTTACCAAATGAAAGGAAAAGTGCTATTCTTGACAAAGAGGAAAGTGCTAGGTAGAAAAACTAAGAGCTTTCCACTACATCCAACACTGACTACTCAGGAACCAGGCAATGTGAAAACTTGGATGTATCAGTTCAGATGCTCAGAGACCCCTTTAATGTATGCCCTTGAAAGGAAATTATGGGGGGACTTTTAATGGTCAAGTGAGACGTGACATCCTAAGAAGAATCACGGCTCAAAGAAAGGAGTGTTTCATGTTTCCTTGGATAATCAGAGGAGGCTCTAATGGGAAAGCTCTAGCTGAGCTAGGCCTTTTCAGATGAATGAATAATAGATGGTGGAAAGTAAGGATGGAGTTCCTGAAAGGGATAACTGCATGATAAACCCACCATCTCTCAGTGCTTTGAAGGCTA
>PVKS010014904.1:0-47254 GCA_004027875.1 Aplodontia rufa | reverse complement strand
CATAAAGCTAAAAAGCTTTTGTACTGCCAAGGAAACAATCAAAAGAGTCAAGAGGTTTCCTACAGAAATGGAGAGAATCATGGACTATGATTCCTCAAACAAGGGTCTCATATCCAGAATCTATAAAATCCTCAAAAATGTCAACTACAAAAACACCAACAGCCCAATTGATAAATGGGCCAAAGAGCTAAATAGAGACTTCTCACCAGAGGACATTGATCAAGCCAATGAATACATGAGAAAATGCTCTAAATCACTAGTAATCAGAGAAATGCAAATGAAAACCACATTAATCCTAATGTGAAAAAAATAAACAATAATAGATGCTGGAGGGGCTGTGGAGAGATAGGCACACTAACACACTGTTGTTGGTGGAGCTGCAGACTGGTACAGCCCCTCTGGAAAGCAGTATGGAGAATCCTTAAGAAATTAGGGATGACTCCACCATATGACCCTGCTATTCCACTCCTGGGTATCTTTCCAGGGGACTTAGAATCAACACATTACAGTGACACAGCAATATCGATGTTCATAGCAGCACAATTTACTATTGCTAGGTTATATAAACAACCCTGATGTCCCTCACTGGAAGAATGGATCCAAAAACTGTGGTACATTTATACTATGGAATATTACACAACAATTAGAAACAATGATATTGCAGCCTTTGAAGGTAAATGGATGGCTATGGAAGAGATCATGATGAGTAAAATCAGCTTAACCCAGAGATCTAAGGGTCGATTGTCTCTACTCATCTGTGGAGGTGGGGACTAGACCCTGGAAAATGAGAAAGTTGGTCTAGTAGCATGAGTTAAATCCAGATAAGATGTAATGCTTTACAATCTAATACTTTTTTTAGTTATAGTGGGAAGGGGAAGGGAGGGTAATTGTGGGGGGCACTCCTGGGGATAAATGCAATATCCAGAATATATACACATTTTATATTATTTTGTTAAAATCTTGTAAGGTTGCTCAAAAATAAAATAAAAAAAAATCAGGCCTCTTTTGGGCATTTATTTTAAACAAATCATCAGAGTGGTGTTGATATTTCGTGAATGATAAATAGTATGGCTATAGAAAGAGAACAGAACAAAGTAGGCATTTTGACACCATTTAACAAAACAAGTGCAAAAATGTTACACATTAAAGGCAATTGTGGTTGCAAGTACCTGTAGATGTTGGGAGACAGGAGAAGCCTTCTGAATTGTTTTGATCAGTTCGTCATCTACCTCTCCAATTAAAAGTGTAACATCATAATTGCATTCGTCTCCAATAACAATTCAATGTTTGGCCCATTCAAGATTTAAATAACACCAAGCCTTTTATTAAGATCAAAGTTTTTACACATACTTCAGACTGAATTGAATTTGTTCTTCTTCCTCTTCCCCCTTCTCCTCCTTCCTTTTTGCAGACCTTTTCTTTGGCATATCTGTTTAGAGTAAGGTTTAGGAAAATAAACAATATTCTAAATTAAGTGAAGACTTATTTACAGTTTCCACATTGGTAATAAGACACCTAATTTTATAAGTCTATCAAGAAAGACATGGAGAGTGATACTAGGTTTGCTTTACCATCATTTGCATTACTTTTTAAAATTTTATTTTGAAAAATAATTTTGCTGAGTTCCCAAGACCAGTCTTGAACTTGTGATCCTTTGTCTCAGCTTCCAGAGTCACTTGGATCACAGGCCTGTGACAGAGGGCCTGGTCTGGCCTAGGATATATTTCAATGATACTTCTAAGAACTAGAAAAACTTTCTAAAATACCTTTGGTACTATCATAAGCTATAGAAAAGTTCATGTCCAAATGAAGGTGGTAATGAAACATCCTACAAGTACGTGCACACTCTGATAATAGTGTCTAGGAAGACGGTGATGGATGCGACACTCCAACTGTAGTGGGAAATGAGGGTCAGGACACTGAGATCAGGAACCAACACTTTATTAGTGGCACCATGGCCCAGAGAAATAATTCTCAGAGTCTGAACCCCAAGCGCAGCAGCGCTTTTACTTTTATTCATTAGTATGTTTTTGGTAGATCAAGGCACTAATATTGGTACAATTCTGTTGGAGGATGCATCTTACGTGCCTTATGTGGGTTACAGGCTTGTTACCTGCCTAGGGACTATTAGCTCATATAGCTTAGAGACTTTCTCTGCACTAATCCTGAAGTGGGAATTTGCTGATCCATCTGGGTCACCATTTCCTACTTCTGTTACTGTGGTTATCTTGTTACAGGTGCCTGCAGCCACTGCAAGCTCTAGGGTTAAAGGTCAGTAAGCAGAACAAAGCTGCTGTGCGTCAGTGTTCAAAACATCAACCTGTCAGCTCTTAAGCTGCTCTAGTTTTGACTTACCACACAACAAACACAGAATAAACTTTTCAAACAAAGTTCTTCATCATGAAATAGAAAAAGGCCCCAGGACAGAGAAGCAAGCCCTGACATATAGTCTAGAAATCTTAGTAGACAGCACTCCTATTCTCCTGACTATGCCACATAATATTTCAAATACATTTAGAAAAGAAGATTGAATGTTGGATTCTTCAAGAGCAGAGGACGGAATTCTACAATGCTCAAGATACAGCTCTTATGCTGTATAGGGTTCCAGCTGTCTTGATGAGTAGAGAAAGGTTACCTAGCAGACATAGAGATTTACTGATTTTCCCTAAACACATGAGGAAGAACTCTGCGTGCATATTTATTTATTTATTCATTTATTTTTACTTCTTGGTGCATAACATTAAGAATAAAAGTAACTTTGAAGGTAAAATAACTTTTTAAAGATGATTATTTCAAGTTTCACAAATTTTGGATCAAGAGAGTCACCTCAACTATTCTTCATTTAATATGAGAAAGCAGTAGGGAAAAATATCCTTTCTGACAAAATGTAACCACACCACTGTACTCACCTTTACTCAGGGTTTAAATATAAAATACTTCAGTAGAGAAAAATAGAAAGTCAAGACATACTTTGAACATCTATGAATTGATCAACTAGTAATTCTCCTAAGAGACAACCAAAAACATGTCTTTATAAACACTTTCAGTGTTGATTTTTCTAAGGTTACATTCTAGGGCTTTCACCTTCTCCATTTGAGAGGCTAATTTCATCTGCCTTTCTGAAATTGTGTCCTTTCTCTACGTATAGCTGCATTGAATTTGTGGTGTCTTTCAGAGCTACATTCTTTTCCTCAAAGTGGTTTCTTCAACAGCAGAAGTGAGACAAATTTGTCCTTAAAAGTTCTCACCCTGCCTGGAGCAGTTACAGGCTTGCCTGGCAAGCAGGAGGATGTGGGTTTGAATTCCAGCACCACATACACAACTAAGTGTTGGAGCAATGAAAGCCACTTGAAAAGCTAAAATAAAATTGATTCTTTCTCTCTCTCTCTCTCTCTCTCTCTCTCACTTTCCCTCAAAGAGAGTTCTCACCCTATTCTGGAAGAGGCCAGGACTAGGAATTTTACAACACCTTTTGTTGTTGTTGTTCAGAAATTCTGTACTAAACACTTGCTTTTTGAATATTTTCTTCATATTAAAGTTCCTTATATTGAATTATATGAGTACTTTCAGGAAGGCTTTGAGTCTTCTTATTTGCATGGATTCTTAATTTTTTATCATAAATTATCCTAATTTATCAGTCACCACTGCTTTTACATAATATGTCATATATAGTCTATATCAATGATTTTTTAAATATATATTTCATTGACTCATACTAATAAACTTTTTTTCAGTATGGTGCTCAAAAACCTGAGGAAGAAATAATTCTACTTTGGAATGTGTACAACAATAGATATAATAGTCTAGGAAGCATTAAAATACCTGGATGGCAGGTCATTGGTCTTCGTAGAGCTATAAACAGTCCACCTAGCATTTGTTTCAAACTGTTTGGCTTAAAAATAAGGGTGCGGTTGTCAGTGACCATAAGATCTTTTGGCTTTTCTCAATCTTATATAGTACATATTTGAATTTCACATAGGTTTAATGGTAACCCTGCTGACCATGAGGAATACTGAGCAACGTATCTCTAGAAATTTGGTTTCTTCCTCCTCCCATGTGAAATGATCTGTATTTTTTTCATCTGCTACTACATTGAATTCTGGCAACTTAAGAGTTTTGTTTTACCTCAATACATATAACAGATTTCTTCCATAACAGTGCTGAATAGAATACTACTCAGTAAAGGGACTTGGCAAAGAAAAAAAATACCTTAAAATAAAACAGCTTCTTTTCTTCCTAAATCTGCTCTTTTTCATTAGATTAAGGTTCAATGAATTAGTGCCCTCTTGTGAAATCCAGCCTCCTGTCTATTTGGGTATATTGCTTAAAATATGTACTACCTGGTTCTGCATGGAAAACCTGAGAGACTCTTGGCATAGATTCCAAGTAGTTGCTCCTAAATGTGGAACACTTCCAGGAGTCTTTCTCTGGTTGGTTAAGTTTCAATACAAATTTGAACTAAACTGTGCAAATCTCTTCTGACCTTGTGATCAGCCCTTAACTCTGATGCTTCATTTACACAAAACCCTTTCAAGTTTGAGATGTTATTCTCAAATTTTCCTTCCATGTTTCCCAGTGAATATCTGATATTTACATTCTCCGTTCCCTGTGTCTATGCATAAGACATGACATTGCTTTCTTTTTTTCCCCCAGACAGAGGGTGATGCTTTAAGTCTTGTTCTTGTCGGTGACTTTTCGCCACATTTATACTTTAGTGTTATAATTTCTTGTGTAGTATTTTTAAAAATATTGCCCACATTATGTTTGGTTTTGTTATCCATATTTCTTCTAGCTTCATGAAACATTCAGATTCAAAACTATTACCATAATGAGATACCAGTGTCCTTGTAAACTTCTTCATATAAATATATGTGACATAACATATTTATTAATGACTACAGAACAGAAAGGAGAGGCAATAATTGATTATCAATTCAATATTCTTAGTGGCCAAAATAAAAATTAAAATGTGTTATTTTATGGACATTATCAAGAATATCAACTTAGAATGATCAGTTGATATTCAGTTGATATTCAGCTTAGGGAAATTAAAGTCTATTTCAATATACCTAAATAGAGACATAAATATAAATAAATACAGAATAGTTACTAGATTAAATAAAAATTTGAGGTATGTGGAGATACCAGTTAACACAGAAAGGAAATAGAAAAGTATTTTATAAGAGAAATTCTAATTGCATATTTTATGTTTCATTTCTCTTTACAGTTCTCATTAGAAAACCTTGCATCTAGTGGGTATGAAATCATTGTATTGTATTCTGATTTTGGAAGTGTTTATCTCTCTTGGTAATTACATCGATTAAAAGTATTTTTCATTTAACACGTATGTGTGTATATCTTTGCTTCCAGTTATATACAATCTCTAGTTCTAAAAGTAATAGATGTTTGCAACTATTATTTAGAAGTTATTATATTATTTTTCCATAAACGATGAGGCTTATTGTTAGAAAATTTACCATATTTAAGATAGTTATATATCTCTCATAGCTTATCAATTAATATTAAAATGTATTTGTATCATCATAAACATATTTACCTTCCAAATATAATGAGAATTTGCAAAAATGATCTAGTTGTTGCAATACTATTTCACTTATTCTTTATTTACAGAACACCAGATTTCTTAAATTTACATCCATTAAGCATACAATAATTTATAATTGTAAGTACTATATCTTAAAGGAGAACAAACAGAATTTTTATTCAGTCATGGAGCACCTTTGTAACATTTTAAAATTAAATCTTAGCTCCATTCTTATAAATATGGATACAAAAGGATATAGAAACAAGTTCCTTCTTCAATCTGCAAAAGTCATCAGTGGTTAACTTAATGAGATATTATATCAGACTACATATTTGCTCTGTTTTTAGATGTCAATGGGTCTTGTAATGGTTACTTAATTGCATTAAATATTTCTTGTTTAATGTGTCTTTGACAAATATAATAAAGTAACAATTGTTAAAATTGAGCCACAGTTCCTTTAAATAAAGGTCTTGATTGTTTCCGTTCTTTATTCTTTATCTAATGGTTCAGTAAATTTTTAATTACAAACCAGAAGGAAGCAAACCACCTGCTTCTGTACAACTTACAAGCTATGAATAATTTTTACATTTTTCAAATAACTTAAAAATCAAATGAAAGATACTTTTAAGATGATAAAAATTATACAAATTCAAATTTCAATGCCTATAAAAAGTGTTTTGGATTAAGTTTTATTGGAATAGAGTCACAACCAATCACTTCCACATTTTCTATGCTTTTTGCTATAAATCTAGTAGTTATAAAAGCCACTATGTGGCCTCAAAATCAAAATTATTTTCTGACCCTTTACATAAAAAAATTTTTGACTGATGCTTTAACTTATTCTTCCTAATGTAGATAAAGAGGGTATTGGACTGACTAGTCTCCTACACAGCAAAGACAAAAGTACACAAATGGAATTTATAGTGGAATGACAACCCAATCAAAAGAGAAAGCTCCAGTAGATTGTTTAGTGCTATTGACACTATTTGTTCTGCTATATTGAATGATGGAGCTTACCATGTGTGTGTTCATAGCTAATTGATTATTCAAGATCATTTGTTGGGTTGATACTAGACAAAACAAATCACAGGGACTTTTTAATTGGCATATTTTTACTCTATTTTTAATATGGAAACAATGCAGAAAAAACATCATTTTATAAATAATGATTTTATAAGTGAATATTACATTAAACCATGAGGTCAGGAAATAGACTGTAATTTTTTTTCTAGAGATAGATGAGAGAGAGGGGTAGAGAGAGAGAGAGAGAGGGATAGACAGAGAGATAGGGATATATATATATAGAGAGAGAGAGAGAGAGAATCAATTTTATTTATTTTTCCATCTACCCTTTCTTTCTCCAGCACTTGGTTGTGTACGTGATTCTGAATTCGAACACAGGTCCTCACACATGTCAGGCAAGCAGTCCAATCACTGAGCCACCACTCTAGCACCTAGACTATAATTCTTAATCAGACCTGTGTTTTATCTCCTTTTCTTTGGATCATATGTTTTGCAATCCTTTTGGCTCATTGCCATAAGATTTTTGAATACACAGGAATATTAAAGATACCTCTGAAAAGGAAAATAAGTCAAAATAAAATAGGACGTAGTTACATGTCATTACATATATTTGTGATAGGGTAGAATTGTTCCTCTACTATTGCAATGGTCAAAGGATGTGTAATTACTTGTACATGTTTTTTTGTTGGTAGATTGTCCAGCATCCTGTCTGTAGTGTCATTACTCTTCAGGCAGCATGGAGGCAAAACACAGTGCACAGGAGAGCTAGGCCTAGTGTGAATTCCCCATATATTGTCAGAGTGATAAAAGATAAAGCATTAGGAATATTTCCTCTTCAGCCTAATATCATTGAGACTCTTGGTAACTTACTTTGTGAGTTTTATGTTCTATATATTTAAAATGTGGAAAATACTCAACAAGATTGAGAAGGAAGTTGTAGAGTATATACCTGGCACATAATAGTGTAGCTATTTCTCCTATATAATTGATGTGCTAGAAATGTAACAGAACAAAAATCTGTATCTTCATCTATATGAAAAAATATTTCATCACATTACAGTATCATAATTGCAGTAAAAACTAACATATTTTTTGATATTGACATTGCCATAAATAAGTAGCTTTAAACCATAAGTGTGAGAAAAAGCTCTAAGTTAGATTTCCTGTGTTGAAATTTTTCTCCAACACTTTCTAGCTCTTTGAATTTGAACAGGCTCCTTTATATAGCTGAGCTATTTTTTTCATTTATAAAACTAAGGAAATATTATCTAACACATGCATTTGTTGATAGAATTAAATAAATATTTTTAGAAAGTGCAATAAATGCATCATAAATGTGAGATATGCTAATATAAAATATATAACAAAATTAGTAAAACATTTAATAATTTGTTAGTGTTAGATTTAAATATTTAGTAAGTGTGTTAGGAACTTAATATTCTAACATAATAAATTACCCAGAAAAACTCCATCGTACAGCAAGCTCATGGGAATTGATGGAGTACCTGATCTTTGAGTCTGTATTAACACTGTTGGCATGTGCAAGCCCCAACAGAGAACACCATAATCCTTTTCAGAACCTAAAAGACAGCTTCTAGGAAGAATTGCCTTTTTCAAGGCTGAGATTCACCATTGAGAATTTGACATGGTTCCAGAAGTGTTATCTGAAGAACTGGACCACCAATCTGAGTGAATTTGTTTAGGGCTTCTGATCAACCATGTTCTTGCCTTCCCAAACCTTCGACTTTCAGAGTATTGAATCAATTACTTGTTTTTTATCTGGTTGGCACTTGTGGTACTAGGTGGTACTCTGGTAATTTTCTCAGCTGAAGAGTTTGTCTCCCAGTTTTATGCCAAGCTGTTTAGACGCAGTATTCCTTGCTTATGATTTACTAAGTGAATAAAACATATGGCTAACGTGAGTTCACATGCATTCAGTTTATGATTTATCACTATTCTCTAGAACACCCCTAGACTTGTGTTTACATTTGGCTGAGAGTCTTTGTAGATAACTTCTGTATTTAAAAGTTAAAAGCTTCAGTGAAGATACCAAGCCAGATGCTTATCACAATATACACAGAGAAAATTTAAATAAGGAATGATTTTTTTTTAATTGAGAAGGACAGTGAGAGAGAGAGGGAGAGACAGAGAGAATCATTTTTTTGTGTTTTTCACATGGCTTTCTTTGCTCTGACACTTAGTTGGGTACATGGGTGCTGGGGTTTGAACTTGTGTACTTGTGCATGCCGGACAAGAGCTGTAACTGCCAAGCCATTACTCCAGCCCCTAAGGAATGACTTTTTAAAATAATAATTAAAAAGTCCTTATACTCAGTTATATAATATTTGGAACAAATAAATTGTAATGAATTACACTTTATTACTAATGACAAAGATATAGCATACATTTGAAAATATAAAGCTTAAAATGATTTGGGTAATATTAACTATACTTTATATTAAAAATAGATGCAATTACTTTTTCTCATTGTCTTGTATTAATCTTCCGTAGAATTTACTGATTCTGTCTTCTGAATAGTTGGTGATAGATTTAAATGAAATAGGGTGAGGTGTTGATGACAGATGTGGGGCATGAGTAATGAAAACCCTGCAATGGGCTACATGGAGGACATTTGGTGTCTGCGTTGTTTCACCGCTTCTTGGCTTCATCTGATTGATGGCTCATCTGATTCCAGCCTCATTTCTATTTTATTTTGTTTGTTTTTTTATTTTGTTTAAAGAGAGAGGGACAGTAAGCAAGAGAGAAAAAAAAAGAGAATCAATTTTATTTAGTGTTTCATGTGCCCTTCCTTGCACTGACTCTTAGTTGTGTATGTGGTGCTGGGGTTTGAATCCACTTCCTTGCGCATGTCAGGCAAGAACTGGTAACAGCTAAGCCACCTCTCCAGCCCCAGCCTCATTTTTAGAAAATATTTCCATGCAATTTCTTCCATTTGGAGCTTAAATTACCTAACTTCTAAATTCTAAATTTAGAATTCTTAATTCTAAATTACTTCTAATATATGTTATTTGTCTTTTGATTTCTTTCTATGGTTTTTATGTGGTTAGGCATGTGAATATCTGTTGGAGCCCACTGAATAGGGACTCGGGCTCCAAATGGAACATAGAAAGATTAATCTCACCCTCCCCAGAACAATCCTAACCCCACAGGAGATAAGAACAGTAGACAAATGTTTCTCCCTTTCAGTGCTCAGGCAGACAATTCTAAAATGCATCTTATATGGCTACTTAGATGTTAACAGCAGGATTGAATAGCTATTACCTTAGTGGTGGAACCATTCTTACAATGGCATGGTTTTTCCTAACTCCCCTTTCTACCTTTTCTTTTTCACTTATATTAGTTATTTATGCTGCTTCCTGGTCTTGATTTCCAAATAAACTCCCTTTGGTTGACCTTTTCCTCAATATCTGATTTTGTGAAACCCAGACATGGTTCATGGCATGTCACTCTTCTGTCCAGCACTGTGCAAGCCTTGAGCATGCAACTGCGAAAAGGAACATTTCTATCTTCATCTTCACAATGCATATTGCCTAGTTTTGATAGTGTCACTTAGCTATATTCACAGTTCACATATAAAGCATAGATAAAATAGTCATAATAATTATTTCAGTTAAAATATGATACAGTTATTTTCCTTATATAAATCTTTTTATTTCTTATAACCAGAAATTATTTTCCCTTTGAGAAAGTCTTTATACCCTGCTTCGCATTTGCAAATTAAATTTCATGTCTAAGTTTTCTTTCTTAACCATATAAACTTTTTATATTTCAAATCAAAAGGAAATGTGATATTTAATCACACTCTGTTCTTTACCTTATCCTCCCCACAATATTCTCCTAATCCTTTCATATAAAGTTTGTTTTCTTCTCTTTTGTAGCCTTTTAAATATTCTTTTTTTCATGTGGTTTCTCATAAGCAACATCCCAAACTGAGAACATTATTGTTCACATCTGTGAGAAGTAAACTATTGGAGAAATTGAACTTTGAATTATAGACAATTAAATGCTAAATTTTACATTGGCAAATATTTTATACTGACAGAGATAAATTTTTTTCCTTTTTTTAGCTTATTATTTCTTTTTTTTAATTTTATTGATGAGTTGAGTTTTGGTACAATCATAAATGCATATGTAGTAACAATTTGATATGCCCTGATCATAATCTAGAGTTATCCCTATATCACCCATACCCCAGTGTCTTTACTCTTCTATATTTCCCTCTTTATAAATGTCCTTATATCTGTATAAAACATATATAAGTGTGTGTGTGTGTGTGTGTATAACACATTGTGCATTTTCCAGAATTAAATGAGTGCATAAATATTATTTGGCTTCTCAAGGGAGTAAAGAGTAAGTTACATTATTGATTCCCCTACTGGAATAATCCCTATCATTCTTCTCTCTTTCCTCCCTCCTTCTTCTCCCCCCCCCCCAGGTATCTATTATTCCCCTAGATTATGTGCTTCATGAATCTAGTACATGAGCTTGACCTTACACCCAAGCCTGGGTTTTGCTCTAGCCTCCAAAAAAAAGGGAAAACATTAAATCATTGAGTCTCTGGGTTTGGCTAATCTTGCTTAGCATAATTTCTTCCACTGCTATCCTTTAAAGGCTGTAATGATGTTGCTTCTAAAAGCTGAGTAGAACTCCATTGTATAAACATATATACTACAACTGTTGGAACCCTTTATTCAGTGACAGGAATCTGATTTGATTCCATAATTTAGCTTCTATAAATTGAGCTGCTGTGAACATACATAGTGCTGTGTCACTGCTCTGTACTGATTCTATCTCTTCTGGGAAAATACCCAGGGGAGGAAGAACTGGGTCATATGGTGGATGCATCCTTAATTTTTTGAGGAGTCTCCACACTATTTTCCAGAGCGGCTGGACCAGTCTGCAGTTCCACCAATAACATGTTAGTGTTTTTTCTCCCCACAATCCTTCCAGCATCTTTTATTATTTATATTACTCATCTTTGCCAACCTGAGTAGAGTGAGGTGAGATCATAATGAGTTTTGATTTGTACTTCTCTGAGTACAAGTGATTTAGAACACTTTCTCATGCATTCATTGGCTTGCTTGATTTCCTCTTTTGAGAAGCTTCTGTTTAGCTCTTTAGCCCATTAATTGATTGGATGTTTTTATTTTTTGATATTTAACTTTTTTGAGTTCTGTTTTCTATAGGTGTTAGTTTATTATTATTTTCTTCCATAGTTCCTCTGATGTGATTGACTGAAGATTTTAGCTCTGTTACTTCCTTTTTCAGTATGTCTATTTCTTTGATAATCGTTTTTCATCTTTTGAGTTTTCACACTTAGTCCCTTCATTAAATCTTCTTTTACTTCATTGTTCCATTTTGTAATCATGTCATTGACAATTTTTTTCTAGGTTTTCATCCCACTCCGTGTCTATGGGCTCCTTGGTAGGGACATTGTGGATTTGAAGTGAACATTTTCTAGTTTGACCCTCATCTTTGAAAGTCTTCTTCTGGTCTTTGAATTGAGGTTCCTTGTGTGGAAGCAAGGCAGGTCTCCAGGTGGTTCTTCTTTCAGGTCAAAGGATCAGGTAGACATCAACCCATCTTTAGAAGGAAACCTTCTCAGGGCTGTCCTTGGTGCCTGCCAGTCAAGACCAGAGTCCAGGGCCCATGGGGGCAGGTCAGTGGGATGTCTGGGGGGTGATACCTCCTTGGGGTTGTTCTGGTGTCTGGTGGCCAGTACCACCCAAATATAAAATTAAAATTACTATTTCTTTTAGCCAATAGTTAGGAATATTTTATGGCTATATTTTCTAGTCCAAAACACTTATCCATGCATAAATTACCAGGACTCTAATAGTTGTTTTAGTAAGCACATCTCAAAAAATCTCTCTCTCCAATTTTCACAAAGATGAAACATTTCTTTGCATTTAATCCATATGTTAAAATTAAGGACTCATAACCCTGTTACCACCACCAAATATTAGAAATTCAATAAAAAATTCAGAAATATACACATCTGTATATTTATCAAATTATAAAGTAGTTTATCAAAGCAAGGAAACTACTTTAACATATAGCTGACTTTAGCATATAAAACTCCATATAGAGTCTTAATTTATCAGAACTCCCTATAGCTGGGAATAAATTGAATGTTTCCTGTGAAGAATGCTCTCTTTTCTCTACCTATCAACTTGACATATATCTATGCAATTTTCTGGATTCAAACACAGACTATAAAATCTTCTTTAAAATTATCAGTAGAAATTCTTATTTTGTTTGTCTTTTTAACATGCTTCTAGTGAAGTTTTCAAATAGTTCCATCACAGTGAAGTCCATAGGTTGTGTGTGTTAAACACCTCAGTGTCTTCTCTTTGCCCTACATGTTATCTAGGCTTGTGTCACATGTTCAGCATCTCTCTTTAGAATATCTTAAGACCTTTCTTCCTCTCATACCCCAAGATGATTTCTGTAAAGCAAATTTATTCATATCAGTTCCTGCACTTTGATACTGTCTTAAAGTTCTTAATTTAGAAGTAAGATGACTTTACAAATAGAACAACTGTATTAAATTAATTAAATTATTTTCTCAGCCATTTAATGGTTTTAAGGTTTGTTTCTTATATCTTTTAAAAAAATCCAAGTAGAGATATATAACTTTCCTTACTTTTGTGAAGATTTAATTAAAGAACATTTATTAAGTAGCTAGCATACTATATGATACATTTTAGGCAATGAAATATAGTAGGTTCTAGTAGTATTTTTTCCCTCTTCCATTTATAAAGCACAAACTCTTTATCATGCATAGCAGTCCCTAGGCAGTTTTGCCACTGCCTATCCAGATTCATTTCCCTCCCCTAAATTTTATTCTCTATATCCCAGTAATTGTGAATTACATATATCTTCCCAAAAAGTCATTCTGTAGATATTTCTATCTTTTGTCTAAATATATTCACATGGATTGAAGGCCATGGACTTATGGAGTTTACTGTAATTATTATTTCCTCAATAAAGCTTTCCTTTTTAAATATTTTCAGTTTTCTCCTACTAGAATTGAACTCAATTTTTCTTCTGGCTGTCACTGCAGCTTCTATCACTGTTTATTTACACATCCATATCAGCACATTAAAATATTTTTGTGTATATGTTTCCTTTCTCTGGCTTAGACAAGTTCTTAAATTTTCTTTTCGACCCTAAAGACTTGCCTGGAATATTAAGGATATCTACAACACAGAATCTTGATAAATAGATTCATAAATATGGTAGCATTCTCTTTAATATTATGAAAAACAATATCAAAACACAGAGATTTGTAATGTTTTCCCCATGAGGTATCTTTTGAGTTTCTATAATATTTTACCCCCCTCCAAATACCTACTAAGACCAACTGTGAATGTCAAATATGTCCTCAATCAGTGTTACATCCTCTTGAATGAAGATAAGGACCAAAAGAAGTCACTGAGGGGCTATAATGGTAGTTCAGCAGTTGGAGCACTTGCCTTGCTTGCATGAGTACTGGGTTCAAACCATAGCACCACACACACAACTAAGTGTCCAAGAAACAAAGGCCAGATGAAAAACTAAATAAAAGTTCATGCTCTCTTTTTTTTTCCCTCTCTCTTTCCCTATCTCTTCCCTCTCTTTCTCTCTTTAGAAAAGAAAAGTCACTGCAAGAAAGGTAGCATGTTTTGATTTGCAAGGGGACAGTATGAATGATGAAGATGGATAGACACAGGTAATGTGCTGATAGTAAGGAACACAAAAGTCAATTTTACTTCTATCTAAATAAGCACATGGATCACAGGAGAAAAAATCTTTATGGCCTAGGTGATTGCAGAGGCTCAGATTAGATACACAAGGTAAGGAAATACATATTTTTACCTATTGATGGACTCTTTTGGTCTGTGGGTCAAGAAATAAAGCCATTTGGAGAAGAAAGTCCAGCAGCTACATCACTAAAAGTAGAGAATAAAGGATAGTGCTTTCTTTTTTAAAATCATACTCTATGAAAAGGAAAAACAGAAATTTTCATGATAATTTTATGGTAACAACTCAATGTTAAAATCTAGAACTTTTAGTCACCCATATTTTAAAAGTAGTGTTTCCCAGGAGAAAATGGCTCAACACTTTTTATTACTCTTTCTTAAATTTTTTATATTTTTTCACTTTGGTTATAGTTGACCCTCACATTTATAATTTCTATACTACACAAAAATGGAGTCATCTCCTGTAATTGTTTAGAATATACTAAGAAGCTATAGATCAGTCTCAAAAAGTTCACCTAAACAAATGTTTATTTGGAGTACACTGTTACATGTAGAGCTTTGGAGATGTATGCAAATATCTAATCATATGGATTTCATTCACTTGGTACATATCCAAGGCTCATCTTCTATGTAGCAAGTATGATGTTTGACCCTGCAAGATAGACATGAAGAAAATTTTACTGTAAGAAGAATGACAATTAATTCTATATCATAAATATACTGATAAAGATACCTGCAAATATTAAAGGAGCACAAAGGAAGTGCATCTAAAGCTCTTTCAGGCAAAAGCATGAATCAAAGAAGATGAGATATTTGATCCAAGCCCTAAGGCAGAAACAGAATTAACTAGATAAAATTGTGAAGGGAAAACTTCTTGGCCAGGTCAACAACTGGAAAAAATCTAAGAGAAAAACTATTCCTCATGTAGAACAATATACATGTGAGGTTCCATATAAAATTTAGTTGGTAACATGAATTAACATCTATTGAAAATCCATCATAATACCATGATTTTGCAAAAAATTTGAAGAAAAACTGATGAGAACATAAAATTTTATTCCAACAGTGCATACTTTATGGACAGTGAGAGAAAACAAAAACAGACAGCGGAGACACAGATATTATATCAAGTCAAGTTACACAATAGTATACTTAGAGCACTTGGTATCATTCTAAAGAAATTAAGATGGTTTTTATGGAGAAATGGAATCTAACAGGATTTCTTCCAGTGTGCAGAAGAAAGAAGTTCCATGCAATAGTGCGTGTGATGATCTGAGGGTAGAAACCAAGGTGGCCTGTTCCAGGGATCCACAAGTGACCAAGACGGGAACAATGTAATCTCGCCATTGGTGAGGTATGAAAACTGAGGTGAGGATGTAACAGCCAGACTACACAGGGGCCTCTACATCAGGGTAGGGAAAGAGGAACATGTTGTTAGCTAGAAGGAGGTAATGATGGATTCCGCATAGAGGGTGACATTATCAAATCTATTTTAGAAGATAACTATGAGAATAAGGTGGACAGTGAAATCAATCATTCTTCAAAAGTATTCAACAAAGTACATGTTAATGCTTAAGAATCATTGCAGAGAAAAGTGATGTTGAGATTCTTAGGAGAAGAGGAGTTACACAGGAAGAGGAGAATACTAGAAAGTAGGATGAGGAGAAACTGAGGAGCCTTGAGGTCACACTGTAGGGTGTGTGCTTCTTTGGCATGTTGAAAAAGTGACAGTTATGACACCCAGATACTTACCATATTTTCCTATTTTTCTTATTGTCTTAGTAAGATAATTAAAAGCAATATATAAGATGATATTTTAAGTGAGTAAGGAAAATCAAAAGCAAAGATTTGGTTAACAGTGGTGATTCTAACAAGACTATTTTATGATTTAAGAGTTAGCAAAAGTATTATATTCAGCCAAACTTCTGTGAATTATTAAATGTATATGTAAAAGTTAAACAGGAGAAGGTGAACATTTAATTATTTTAACTTGCATAACAATAACTGGATATCCTGTAACCCAATTTAGGAAACAAATTTGTGGGAGGTGCCATGTGAGTAAGATATTATATTGAAGAAGTTTTATGGATTCCCTGCATCAAATCGGAAGTAGCCCTTCTTCACAATTAAAGATGAGACCTAGTTTTCATCCTCAAAGTGAAATTTCCCCCACATTTGCTGACAATGTATACATTATTAATTATTCTTCCCACTATGGACATTTCTCATAAAGGTAACTAAGGCTATTTGCTATCTTCAACTTTTCAATTGATTTCCTTCTGTGGGGCATTTATTCACGCTAGGGTTTTTGTAGGTTTGTTTGGTTGTTTTGTTTATTTCCAGCTGATTTGCCCTCAATTCCACTGTCTCTACCTTCAGAGATGACACACTCTTCACAAACCACTTCATCTTTTCAATCTCTTTGGTTACATTTCTTGTTTTTCAAATTTTATCCCCAATAATATACATGAAATGCAAGATCTTTTCTCCCCTACGGCCTACAACTTGATGACTCATAATCACTGTTGACTTTTCTCATTTATATATGCTAATTTCTTTTGCCTCCCCACTATCTCCAAATTTCTGAAATGTTAACTTTTAAAAGACAACTTTATGTGTCATTTTATTGTATTATTTTCTTAATGCCATCCAAATAGTATTATTACTTCATATTGCATAACAGAAATAATGATGGGAAATACAATGTTAAATTTATTTGATAATACTCTAGACAGTTAAAGCCAGATTCTCCAAGTAAGGTCTAAATCTTCTCTTTCTTTATTCCTCCTCATAGTACAGTTTTAAACAATCTATATTTGTATGTCAATATCTCTGGAAAGAAACAATGCTTGTTAACTAAGCTTGTAGAGGTGACACAGTTTGCATTGTTTCTTTTTCTATCTGTTATACATTTTCTGATTTGTACTCAGTAAGTATTTGATTATATACATTTTCTTCTACTCAGTGCATTAGATTACTTTTTCTACCAGCAGTACAAAATTTGTTCTGGGTGCATTCTAATGAAGTACTTGGTTGAGTGTGAAGGTAGTTTTATTTCATAAAGTAAAAGAACATTTTAAAAGCCCACTCCAACTTTATTGATTTTATACAAATTTTCTAATATTGAGAATAATATTGGTGATGTATATTAGTTCTGTGTTTTGGAGAAGAAAGAGAAAGGAATGCCACTGAAATACATATTATGTAATAGTTTTAAATTGGGAAAAAATGCCACTACAAGAGAAATGGGGCATTATAAATGCCAAATTTAGAAGCACAAGGGATACTTTTCCTCATTTGATTTAACTTCTTTTGTCCATGCCTCTTAAATAACACTTCAGATTGCTTAAAATTTGAGATATTATTGAACATTTGTGATATAGAAATGTGTAAGTAATGGTTATTTGACACCAAGATAACAACAATTGTCCAGAAAAGCAAAACCCAAAACAACTTTTTAACTATCCTCTGTGCTACCACATCTGACTATATGAAATACTTCATACAGTTCACACAGAAAGAAAAAGCACCCTATTAAACTATTTATAAAATTCTTAAAAGTAAAATGAACTAAAGATTTGGAGTTGTAATAAAGTGTTGCCATAAAAACTGCTGCTATAAATGTCCAAGTAATTGCTCCTTATTTTTCCACACAACAGTAGAAATTAACCAAAGACCCAAGGGAAGATTGATTAAACAAAAAGACAATTTTTTGTTGAATGGAATAAGAAAGATCAAGTAATAGTTTATCCATGTTGTTTTGCTTTCCATGAAGCAGTAGTAAAATACTGGTAAACAATTGAACATGCTCAAATTCATTGGAGAGCCACTAAACAGCTTATGAGAGGAACACTAGAAGAAACTTTACATAATTATGACATTTTCCCATAACACTTCATCATCAGTACATGATTTTCAATTCGTAAATAAAAATATTGCATGTTATATAAATAGTAGTCCATGAATGTATTCACAAGTGTAAAATATTGTTGCACATTTCATTTTCTTTGAAATGTCCTATATTGAAAAGAAAATTGTTGGAAATATATTTGCAAAGTATAGTTTACATTAAGTATGCAAGATTATCCCCCAAATATTGAGCCAGGACTTCATGTCGAGCTGCTAGAACTGGCTTTTTGCCTCCTTCAGGCTTACACCAGTTTCAAGGAGATGTCAAGTTACTCTTGGGTCCTGTTTCCAGAAAATACCACAGCAAGGAGTTTGTAATTGAGGGATCACTCTTGTTATTACCAACTATGTAAGCCATAGTTAAGCAAATCCCGCAAAATCCTAAAAGGCAATCTTTTCTCCAGAGCTCACTGACTGAGAGAAACTTCTGTCACATCTTCACTGAATCTTATTGCTACCCTACTCAAACTTATTTCCCTCATTTCTTCCACAAGTACCACTCCTCTAATAACCTTTTGGTTGTGTTCTAACATCTCATCATCTAATCACTGGACAACCCAAACTGGCATATATTGTGCCAAGAATGGTCTGAGGAAGTAGGTGCTAATTAAGAGGTTTAGAGTCTGAGGCACTGTTTGGAATCTTTAAACTAAGGACACAATCATGCAGGTAGATGGCATGCAGTAAGCCTCTTGTACAGGGAAGCATCCATTTATGAAAACTGGAACTCAACTGACATGACAACACAGTAAAAGTTCAGGTCTCTCTGATAATTCAGGGATTTTAAATGCGCAGAAGATATGGTAAATTATAACAGTGAAATTCAGTAGTTATACTAGGTGGGAGTAATGCCTGATTTAAAGTTTTTGTGGGTATTGTTATAAAAGAAGCAATACTGCCCTACCCATTTTTCACTGTTACTGACTCAAAGTGTTTCTACTCACTCCAACATGCACTTCTGTCATCACCATCTGTCACATGTCATGAAGTGATACAGCCAAGACTGTGAAAAACCATTGAGACTTAGAAACTCCAGAAGTGTGAACAAAATAAATCTCTTTATAAAGTTACCTGACTTGGGTGTTTTGTTGCAGCCATGCAAAGTTGTATGATACATAGCTACCATCATAGACCTTTATGGGGCAATGCTTCCTAACACTTAATGGTGCATCTACACCATCCTTCATGAAAAATATATCCTCCTTTCTTTGATAAGTGTTGCCATGTGTCTTCTGCTATGCATCTTTTTCATTACATTAGATAGCTTGGGTCCATTAAAATCTCTGCTACTGTCAGTCCTGAGCTACAGTGGATCATCCCCACTGTCTATATTATTTTCCCTTTCACACACCCAAACAGGCTACTCTGCATTGCTTTAATGAGTGAGCAACCTCAGCACCTAAAGAAACTGGAATTTAATAGGTTGATTTAGGACATGGGACATGCTGATATGGATTCCACACTTCCAATAAACAGCTTTGTATAAAATTTGACTCTCACACATAAATATTGATCTTTCTTTTATTCTCTGTTATAACTCAGCTACTCTCAAAATCAAGTCCTGGGTATCAATTTCAAGCTAGTTTGCTTCCAGCTGTAGAAGACTATCTAATTAACATCCACCATAGCTACCTGAGATGCCTTCCAACTTTTTGATGAGGCTATGAATTGGTAATTGGCTAAGTTGAGCTGATAAATTCTTTTTATTCAGTATTTGTACTACAGTGAACAAACACTTCCATCATCCTCACACTACAATGATAGTTGTATATCTCAAAGTGATACAATGGTAGTTGTATATCCCTTGTCTGCATTCATTCTAATTCCTGTATTTATGGAATCTCAGCAGTGTTGATGCTACAACACACCATATTCCCCATTTATCAATGACAGTGGTTATATGGCTGCTACTTCAAAATATTATGGTGGATATCTACCTTCTAGAACCATTTCTAGAAAATGACTCCATTAGAAAGCGGTCCTACAAATGTCAATATTTGATATAAAAATCCGAGTGAATTTAGAGAAAAGGAAAATGGCAGTTAAGAGAAGGGATACAGAAATTTCTAGAAAGCTAACTTTCTCTATAAGCTACAGATTATGTACTTCTACTTTTCCCTAGTATAAATACTGAATAAACAGACATAGTAATGAGTGTACCAGGATCTTTAAACACCAAATTCTGTGAATCAATGTGAAATACTATTCCGGGAGAGTATTAATTCCTGGCATATCCAGTGTGTCACACAGGAAGGGCAGTAAACTCAAGCAGCCATAAAATGCCCTTAAGGAGAAACATAGGTGTTAACATTGGACATTGAAGTGGTATGCAGTAAGCAGAGGGGTAAGAAGGGTAAGTAATAAAGGGGCTCAAACAGAATTAGCTATTATATGTTCTGACACATTATCTTTCATGTAAACCCTACAAGAACCTTATGAAATAGATGTTTCTATCATTCTTATTTTTAGAAAAGCAGAAAAGTAAAAATAGGCTAAAACTTCCCCAAAACCTGTTAGTAAATGGTGAAGGCAAGATTTAAAAGTAAAATAGTCAGGTTTAATTTCTCCACTAACCTCTGAAGCTATATGGTATGCATAACATATCTCTCCATTACTTATAAGTTAAAAACAAATGGTGTGATTCCACAGAGTAAATGTTGTTTTTAATGACAAAGCTGATCAAAGATTTTATTGAATAAAATATTCAATTAATGCCTCAGATCAATAAAAATGATTTATTTTTCTTCCTTAATTATCATTTGAATATTCGTTTAAAAGTCAGGTGACTGAAATATACAAAACATTCATTGTTATTCACCAATGCAGATGATCTTCTTCATATTTAAAAAAATTCCTATGGCAAAATTAGAGTTTTTAAAATATTTCACTAAAAGAAAATTCTTTATTTTTATAGTCCACTTTATGAGTTTTCTTTTGGATGAAAAATTGTATACCTAATTACAAGTACATCTGAGAGCAAATCAGTAATTGAACCATGATTTACACATTCCCAGTATATGGCCACCTAATGAACCATTAACGAACTAGCAATTTTTAGGAATATTAAATGGCAGAGGTAAATGAAATTTTTTTAAACTCCAATGACACAAATCTTAAAAAAAATTATTGCATGTTATTTCTGTGTTTGCAACCTGATTTTGCTATTGTTCATTGATTAAATGTGTTGTTGGCTAAAATATCAACTTTTGAAAATAATAAATATATGAGTTATTTTACTAAAAATTATATTTCATCATGTAAAAATTTATTCATAATTAATATTTTAAAAATATACATTGGTGGTAGCCTTCTGTTGTCATCTCTAAATATCTTGGTTCAAAGCATGGTTTTAATCTTAATTAGCTTGGTTCAATTTACTAAACATCTTGCTTTTCTCTGCATCCAGAACCAGATTTATGGTATAGCCTTTCTTGGTAATAATTTAATCTCTACTAATAACAACAGGAAAATATTTTAAAATTCAAGTTTTGAATTCATATAAAATAGAACTTGTGTGTTCTCATTATTTTCCTTGGGATAATTATTAGAAAAAATGTGTACTAATTTTTAAAATCATGAAAAGGTGTCATTTTGATTCAAAGGGAACTTATCTTTCAATCAGCTACCTTGTTTTTTATTAATACTCACTCAACAAGTAATTTACAGCTTCTTTTACATATACATTTTGCAATGCTTCCACAAGCAATGAGGATCATTTGATAAGTCTAAAAGACTGAAACAATACAAGTTTATTATTATTAAACAATTCAGGTTTATTATTATTCAAGTATGATGAGACCAACAGATCAGGAGATAACTACCATTAAAAACATAGGTGTTACTTAGAGTTCCAGAGTTGCTTATTCCAGATACTACTCTGGGCCATACAACAAAACAATAAATTAAGTCTCAAACAGAGAAAGGTTGGGAGGTGGGTGATTTGAAAGTTTTCATTACATGTTCTGTAGGATGAAATGAATAAAATCAGAGTAAGCAGTCTAAGCATGTTTGTATTAGGCAAGTTAGGGCAATTTCAGTATGCTCTAGAGTATGAGATGAAGATTGTGCCTAGTTCTCCAGTGCTTGGTTGTGGAAGATTACTACAGAGAAACACAATCCAGTCATGAAGTAAATTTCCAGTAATGAATGGAGAGGATATTGGAATGAGTGTCATTGGTTCTGGTTCTCTCTTTCTCTCTCTCTCTCTCTCTCTGTTTTTTTATTTTTGTTTTTGTTTTGTTTTGTTTTAGAAAAAGAGGCAGTGAGAGAGAGAAAAAGAGGATTATTTAGTCTTTCATGTGGCCTTTGTTTTTGTTGCTCCAATACTGTGTTGTCCATGTGGTACTTGTTGTGTACGTCGAACCAGTGTACTTGTGCATGCAAAGCAAACACCGAAACTGCCCAGCCACCACTCCAGCCCCTCATTGGTTCTCCTATAAGGCATGCTCACAGGAGAGTCATTTTCTATGTCTGATCCTGGAAGGGACAGTCCATCCCTAATTAGAAAAGCTCCTGATTTCAAAGTATCAGATTAAAATAGAAAACCTGGTAAATATAAGGTCTATACTGTTTCTGTATTTTAGCATGTGATGTGGAAAATTCACTAAAGAAAAAAATAAAATAAGATCAAAGGGAAACTCTAAACCAATATCTGCCATTGTTTTAGTCAGCTTTTCTGTTGCTGTGACCAAAAAGCTGACAAGAACAATTTCAGAGAAAAAAAAGTTTACTTGATTCTCACAGTTTCAGAAGTCTCAGTACATTGATGGCCAACTCAATCCTCAAAGCCCAAGGTGAGGCAGAACGTCATGGCAGAAGAGTGTGGTGGAAGAAAGTGCTCATAATATTGCACCAGGAAGAAGAGGAGAGCTCCACTCAACAAGGACAAAATATATACTCCAACGACGCATCCCCAGGGACCATCCTAGCTATAACTTATCTACCTGTAATTATCATCTAGTTAATCCCTATCAGGGGATCAATGCACTAATTAGGTTAAGAGTCTCATTACCCAATCATTTCACTTCTAAATTTCTTTGTACAGTCTCTCACCTGAGCTTTTGGGGAACATCTCATATCTAAACCATAATACCCATGAACATAAATACCTAAAGTCATCAGCAAAATAAGATCAAGTTTCACAAGATGATGAGGTATGTAGGCTTGTCAAATATTTGAAAATCAATTAATGAGATCAATTACATCAGCCAACAAAAAAATAATAATCATACAGTGATGCCAGTTATGCAGAGGAAAACATTCAAAATATTTGATAAATCCAACCAATCGAAATAATCCCCTGAATGAAAATGAAAAAAAAAAAACACAACAACAAATAAAAATGGAAAAAAAAAACCTCTTGGTAGACTAGGAATAAAAAGGACTTTACTCAATCTGAAAAATGAAGAATATTTTCAGAAAACCCATAGCTAACATCATACTTAATGGTGATAAATGAAACTTCCCCGTCTGACCAAGAACAAGGCAAGTGGTCCCCCTTTCACCAGGTTTAAGCACTGTACTGGAAGTCCTAGCCAATGCAATGAAACCAGAAAAGGAAATAAATTGTGTACGTCCAGGAAGGCAGTAACAAAGCATTTTTGTTATACAGATGACATGATTTTGTATATAGAAAAGTCAATGAGTCAACAACAACAAACTCCTGGAACTAATAAATGATTAAATATCGACTGCAGGATACAACTTAACATGCAAAGTCACTTCCATATATAGCAGCAATGAACAAAAGGAATTTAATATTAAAATATAACACCAGTGAAACTATCAGCACAAATAATGAAATACTGAGGCATAAATACAATTTTATAAGATCTATATGAGGAATGCTATAAAATCCTGATGAAAGACATCTAAGAAGATTAAAATTAATGAAGAGGTATTTTATATTAGTGGGAAAATTCAATCCTGTCAAGATGTCAGTTCTCCCTAAATTGTTGTAGATCCAATATAATTACAATCAATATTCCATCAGGTTAATTTATAGATATTGACAAACTGATTTTGAAGTTTATATGGGGAGACAAAAACTCTAAGGAGCAAAGATAACATCAACGAAAAACAAAGCTGGAAAGCAGATAGTGGCTAATTCCAATATCTACTATAAAGCTACAGTAATTAAGACTGAGTATATAGCTCAGTGGTAGACAGCTTGCCTAGCCTATGAGACCCTGGATTCTACCCCTAGCACTTTGAAAAAAACAGAAAGAAAGAAAACAAACAATAATCAAGCAAGTATCGTACTTCAATACTACTAAAAATCTACAGTAATCTTGGGGGTGGTATTCATGATAGAATAGACAGAACAATGAAACAAAACAAAGAACCCTGAAATAGACCCACATAAATATAGTCAACTGATCCTGACAAAAGATCAAAAGCAATACAATGAAGAAAAGATAACTCTCTTTCGACGAATGGAGCAGTAATAAGTATATACTCATTTGAAAAATAGTAAATAACAGTAATCTAGATATATATCTTATACTTTTCACATAAATTAAATCAAATTAGATAACAGACCTAAACATCAAATTCAAGCTACAAGACACCTAGATGATAATATAGGTGGAAATGCAGATAACATCAAATGCATAATCCTTGAAAAAAAGAATGATTAGGTGAATTTTATAAAACCTAAAATTATGTGCTTTTCAAAAGACACTGCCAAGAAAGTGCAAAAACAAGGCACACGCTGTACAAAAGCATTTGCAAAAGACATATCAGATGAAGGACTGCTATCAAAAATGTGGTGGAACCTTAAAACACAATAATATGAACACAATTAATTTCATTTAAAAATGGACCAAAAACTTTAGCAGACACCTCACCAAAGCATATTTACAGATGTTAAGTAAGCACATAAAAAGATGATCTATGTTATGTGTCTCCAGGAAATACAAATTAAAATAACAAAAATATACCACCACATACCTATTAGAATGCCTAATATCCATAATACTGACAATAATTAATTCTACCAGGTGTGTGGATTAAGAATTCTCATTCATTATTGGTGGGAATGCAGAATGAGGAGTCACTCTGGAAGAAAGTTTGGAAATGTCTTATAAACTTATATACATTTATATCATAAATCCAACTTTGAGGAGCTGGAGCAGTTACTCAGTGGTTGATGTCTTGCCTGGCATGCATGAGGACCTGGGTTCAGACCCGAGCACCAAATATACAACTGAGTGTTGAAGAAACAAAGGCAGATGAAAAAATAAATAAATATGTTTCTCTCTCTCTCCCTTCCTCACTCCCTCTATCTCTTCCTCCCTCTTTAAAAAAATAAACTAATACATCCAACTTTCAAGACCAATAACATTTTCCCCAAAGAACTGAAATTTTACCTCTGCTCAAAAATATTTGTATGAATGTTTACAACAGCTTTGTTTTTAATTGCCAAAACTTGTAACTAACCAAGATGGTCTTCAACTAATGAGTGGATAAGTAAACTAAGGTACATCCAGACAGTAGAATATTAAGAACACTGAAAAAAATTTAACTATGAAGCAATGAAAAGACATGGCAAAAAGTAAAATGTTTATCACTTAATAATAAGCCAATATGAATAGTTTGCATACCATATGATTTCAACCATATGACATCATGTAAAAAATAAAATTATATTGATATTGACATAAAAATGTTTAGGTAAAGGGGAAAGGGGAGATGAAGAGGTAGAGGATTTATATAGACCAGTGAAACTATTCTAGCACCAGAATAGTGAATACATGTCATTATACATTGTCCAAATCCAGAGAACATATGCCACCAAGAATGAACACTAAAGTAAACTATGAACCCTGGGTGACAACAAGCTGTTAAAGCATGTTTCTCAATTGTAATAAATGTACACTTATTAATTGTCAGTTCTACAGATCAGAGGTAACTTATCCTATCCATTGCTTTATCTCCAGTGCCTAACAGGGCATATAACACCTAGAAGAACTGTTTTAATAATGAATAAAATATTGTGGACTAAACAGTGAATATTTTCATTAAATTTCTGCTTTTAAGCAAAACTACCACATTTAATGAGGTCCTAATATATGCCGGAAAATATGTTAAATGTCATACGCTTATGATATATTTTAATTTTGACAGAAACTTAATAATTTTTATTCTAATTTATAGGCAATATTTAGGCAGAATTAACAAAATGCTACCCTGATTTAGACAAAGCTGAGATTTGAATCATTTTGTCCAAATTTCAAATCTGATGTTTTCTCTTCTTTCTGTATATATGCATAAAATATTCACATACAAAATGTTTAAACCAGTTAAACATTAAAAACTTCATTTATCCTCTATCACTGAAGAAAAAGAATAGCGTGTGGTATTTCCATCTTTTTCTTTCATTTAAAGTTCTTCAACATAGACTAATCTCCCAAACTTCAAATTACCCTTACAAAGCTCTAAGTCATTGGTTACATATATGACTTGCTCTATCTAAAATCCTCTCTGCAATTAGTTGCTGGAATAAGCCAAGAATGGAGCCACCCCCTGACCTTTTTATTTTTCAATATCAAATATATGACTTTTATGCTTATCATTGTGATCTCATGGCTTTGGGGAAATGATAAATAGAATATTGCCCCAGAAAGGTCGAGAATCACTGCCAGAGATGAACCACACTGGATAACTTTGATCAAAGTTTCAGTAAGGATATTCCCCAAACAACCTTGCTGTCATAAATATTGTCGTATCTTAAAATTGATTCCAGACTTAAGGAGCCTTGGAGATCATGTGGGAAATGCTTAAGTGAGGGGTTAATTTACCCAGGTCCGAGGGGATTCTGGTCTAAAGCATTGTATTTAGCTTTGTGAATAATTTATAATGATTATGCTTAAATCATTTTCTGTGACTAAAAATGTGTTCATATAAGTACAGATGAATTTGAAAGTTTTTATTTGTTATTATGTCAGTATATTTTATCTAAAGATAAAATGAGATTTTAATATTTCCTTTTAGCAGCAATCATTAGCCCATTTTCTTTATTTTATTTTATTTTATTTTTTTAAAGAGAAAGGGACAGTGAGATACACAGAGAGAGAGAGAGAGAAAGAAAAAGAGAATCAATTTTTATTTAGTGTTTAATGTGCCTTTCATTGCTCCAACATTTCACTTTATGTGTGGGGCAGGGGTTGAAACCTGTGTCCTCTCCATGCCAGGCAAGAGCTATAACCGCTGAGTCTCTGCTCCAGTCCCATCATCCCATTTTCAATCCACTAACTCTTCAGGATTTTTGAGGGTGGAAACTTTTGTCTTTTTTTAAAAATTTCTGTGGTCTATTAAACATAATTAAAGATCATTGATGACAGTGCTATTTTTAAATTAATTTATGCTTTATTTAATTTAGTACTACAAAATTTTATTTAACTTCGTTTGTATGGTCATTCCCAATATTTTCATTATATAGTTGTTCATTTTTTCCTCACTTCCCCTCATCCTGCTGTAAGCACTTTACTTTTGTTTTGCTTAGACTGTACATGGGTCGCTCCTGAAATTTTAATATTCATCTATAACACTAAGGAAAAACTTAAGTTCAGCAATTACATATAATACAAATAAAATTCTCTGGTCTCAGTCCATAAACTATGTATTAGTAACAATAGGAAAACCTACATTCTTTCTTTCTGAAATTGGTGATCTATTTTATTTACTAAGCAAGTTCAGGTAGAAATGTAAAATATAGACTGACATGAATAATTTGTAAACAGTAGCGAAAATACAAAAAATACATGTGAAAGATTATAAGAACTTTTAAAAATGGGAAAATTCACATTTTATTACTTTCAAAAATTAACAATTTATAAACAATAAAATGATTAGCTTGGACAGCTTTATGTAAATAAAATTTGAAAACAGATGAAATGACAAAAATATTGTTCTATATGACACAATAATTATGTTTGAAATGATATCATCACTATGAAAAAGACTTTTCAAATTACTTAAATAAGTTATCAAAATAGGCATTGCCAACAATAGAAAGTATCTGACATTTATATGACCTCTGATGGGATGGGATGTTGTGGGGAAAGTACACTTGTTTAGTCTTGCAAAATATAATTGTGTGAAAGTGTGTCCGGCATCTAATGTCAATACATAGTTAAATAGGATACTTTCTATAAGGCAACCAACCTAGACATTAAATGGAAGACTTCACAAAATAAAGTATGTATATGTATATATATCCATATTGACCATATATTGAATGTTTTTTTTTCTATTTAGAGTGTTAAATTTCTTGAGAAGAATCATGGCCCTTGAATAGTGGAAGAATATTTTATAAAGAATTTAGTTGTGAGCTATAACAAAGTCCACAACTTACTTTCAAAATTGTCAGCAAGAACAAAAAAAGATATAACTACAAACTACATGTAGCAAAAATCTGGCCAAATGTTAATTTGTGAGACTATGTAAAGTACCAATAAGTATTTAATGTATCATACCTTAAATTTATTAAGTTATAGAAATTCTCAAACTAAAATATATCAGAACAATTGAACAATAATAAATAAAGCAAATTTCAGCTATTAATATAATTCCCCTACTACATTAAACAGGAATCTTTAAACATGCACTATTTGTTAGAATTATATAGTTTATAAATTTAGCTGGACATATTGTTTCTCAACACATACACAAATAGAACTTTAAATATGCAGCACTGAAATTTTACTTTACTTCTCAGGGAAATTGATCCTGATTGAAGAAAAAGAAAACGGACTGAATGTTCACATTAATAAAGAAGCACTATTTGAAAAAGTATGTGATCAGAGAGCTCAGCAGCAGGTCTAAAGACAATCAGTGGTTTTGAACTCACAAGCCTTGAATATAACTAATGGTATAATCAACCCCTCTGAAAATGAGTTTCACAATGGAGTGTTCAAATTGAAGTCGATGAGTGCAGGGCAGCATTTGTGTTATTGCGACAATGTGCATTCCTGTCACTCAGCCATTCCATTAATAAAAAGGAATATGCAGGGGGTCCCCCTCCTACTTTTTTCAGCTGTATTCATTGTCCATCAATATTGAGGCTAAGTGCTTGCCCACTTGAATTGTTCATTTCAATTCCCAATTGCCCACACAAACTTGCCCTTTGTAGTATGATTGGACACTTAAATGCAGACTTATCTTCTGAGACAGTTATCTCTCTAAGACTGGGTTAAAGAGGGCAATTTCTGATGAATTGAATACATAGCACTTACTGTTCTACCTGAAACCCATTTTGCCCTTTTTAGACTTCATATAATATCATCATTATGCAAAAATGCTACATTTTAGACACCCCACTGTGTTAACATATGTCACAGTAACCTAAAATTCTAAAGCATATGTCATTTAAAATATTGCAAAGCAATCAAAGAACACTATAAATATTTTAAGTTCTGTCATATCCCCTATTGCATGCAATTTCCTTTTATTATAAGATGAACATTCTGCCTAGATGATATCTATCAATAAATAAAAAGGAAATAGTAGGACAAAAGAACATCAAACTCAGAGTCAGTCAGTGGAGAAGATGGAGAACATTTTCTATCTCAATACCTTAAATTATTCTAAGAAATTTTCTACAATTTCTATAGAAAGTATTCAGTTTCTGATCATGTCATGGAAAATTTTGAAAGACATTAAATGTTATCAAGTATGCATAGTTATAATAATACTCAAATATATCACTATTACTATTTCCGGTCTGGACCTTTTTTCTAATTTTAAATCATGTCTAATAGTCAATGTAGAATTTTAGGCACTGCAAGTATCCAACTCTGTGGTTAGTATGATACAAAAGAAAGAAAAAAACTGCGTGATAGGTCCTAACATTAACATTTTCTAGATAAAAAAAAGCCAAAGTTCAAAACAAAAGAATAGTTGGAACTACATTTTATGATATCCCACCAGAGCATATAAGGGCTACTCAAATCCTGAAGAGAAATTAAATGTCACTAAAAGATTTAGTAGTTTTGTTTCAGTGTGTTCCTTTTTAATAGATCTAAGAACTGTAGGGATCCAGAAACACAGAGGCAATAAAATAGAGCCAATATATTTGACTGAATCATCAGAATTCAAATAATCTGTTCAGATGCAAAATGGTACTGTATTCATAATGTTCAAAAGAGATTATATTAAAAATGTATAATTAAATCTTCCAAAATTAATTTATTATCATGCTAATATTTCCTAAGCTGTTGATTCTAACTTTGTTTTACATTCAGCTACTTTCTTGCTTTCAAATTTTAATTATCTTTCTTGGAGGACAAGTAAATTAAACAACTCAGATGTGAAATTCACTAGAGAGGGATCTGTCTTTCCTAGGTTCAGTAACTGCAGATTTGTGTGATCAGTGATGGCAAAATATCTAAGTTCCATATTCTTTTTTATTATAGAAAACAAACAAGTAAGTTTTCTTCTTTGCAGTCCCATGACACTTTGCAAATAGCTGGATGTCATTTGACTTTTAAGTTAAAGTTAAAACAACGTCTCAGTATTTTGACTGTAGCTCAAAAATGAAATGCTACAATTTATATCTTGATAAATTATAAAGTCACTCTTTGCCTTTCTTTATTTCTTGTATCTCTGCCCTGATCATTTTTCTTTAAATTATGAAGTAAGTTATTCCTGTTGAATAAATTAGGGAACACATTTAAATATGTCTATGTGTGTCCTGAAACAACATTGCCAGTATGTGACATATAAAAGAAGGTAAGTTCATTGTATATTATCTATCATTCACACTTCCTAGATTTATGCCTGTCTCATAAAATACAAAAAAAAGTTGGTTAGAAGAATGGTTGAATATTTTCTCCTATTTCCTAAGTACTCCATTCAGAAATTCATTCTTAGGAGTGTTCAAATAAGTTTTGTCACTTATGATATTTTAAGATGTCAGGTAGAACAATAATTGCTTTATGTTAAAATTCATCATAAATTGTCCTCTTTAACTCAGGCTAAGGGAGATAAGTGTTTCAGACGATTTTCTGAAATCTGCATCCAGTCATACTAGCAGCAAGTTTATGTGGGCATTTGGGAATTGAAATGAACTACTCAAGTAAGCAATCACTTAGTCTCAATACGTATGGATAATGAACACAGCTAAGAACAATGTAGTCAGGGTACCTAACAGTGATGTTAGCTGAATATTTCAATATTATTGTTATAATTATTATTCTCATCTTACATTATAATATCTACAGACAGTAATCACTCAGTCATAATTTATAAATAATAATGTTAATACAGACTGATAGAATCTAAATTTAAAGAAATGTTCATATTTTCTTGCATATTAACCAAGTGTTACATTCCTAGTTGTATCATGTTTCCAAAACAAAGAGTTTATTTGGATGAAGACCCCAGGATGTACTGATAGAGATGTGGAGAAGTGAGGTGGCTAAGGGAAAGCAGCTAATAGAAAGTATATACTAGCAGATTACTTCTGTGTGCGACCGAAACTTCATGTTGATATAGGCGATTGTATTAAAATGTCTCAATATTAATCTACCCAGAAGAAGGACATCACTAGGATACTTGTCCAAATAAAGGTAGGTACTGGAATAGTGAGTTACAAAGAGACCTGGATGAGGCCCAAGATTTTCCACAGTGGTTAAATGAAAATGGGGCAATATAACTTTTTTCTGAGTCAACAGAAGCTATGTTAATTTTAAATGTGAAGAAATGAAAAGGAAACTGCAGCTGCAATTGGTGTTCGACCACAGGATCTTAGAGTCCAAGGCAGAGGAGCTGACTTGCTTGCTTTATCAAAATAAATATCCATTTTAAGGGTTAATAGTGATTAATAAATGTTCAAATGTTTTTTTAAATGTAGTACTGCTTACTGATCACTTTCATATTTCTCTATTTCTGTTCCAAGACCAATTATAATAAATGTTAATTAATTTAATATTAATTATTAATAGCATTAATTTATTTTTAGTGCTTAGGTTAAAGCAATTTAATTTATCTATCCTCAAAAGCTTACCCTTAATAATGGTGTGAGATAGAATGAAGCTAAACACATTAATTTTAATTGTCTTAAAACCACAATTTTGCATAGTAACATTGAAATAAGTATCAATATGGTTTCACAGAATTCTTTAAGTTAATCCTATTTGATCAAATGGTTTATTAAAAATGATTTCATTTTCATAAATACCTGCTGATTTTCAAAATAGTTACATGTTACAATTTGTTTCTGAATTATTATATACATCTTTTTCTGGGCTGAGAATATGTGTTTCATAATGAATAATACTATGTGTATTTGAAAAGAAAGGTTAATAAAAAGATGAAATAGTTTTTTCCTTTTTATCTTTTATGTGATATTTTCTACAATCACATAGTATCACATTGTGTAGTTGTGTTTACATCAGTCAGTTTTACTGTAGTCTTAGGATCAACATTACTTACTATTGTTCTTTGCAACCTCAGCTTCTGTTGTAATTCGTTTCCACATCAGTAGTACATAAATGTTAGATGACCAAAAGAAGAAATGGATAACTAACAACTATTTTACATTATCACCAACTAGATAAGCATCCTTAATTTTTGTTCAAAGAGGAATAGGCTATCACTGGGATTGGTTTAAGAATTTTTGCCTGTTAATCAAAAGATAACCAAGCATATAGGTACAAAAATAATAATTTCCTGGTACCAAGTTTAAAACAACTTAAATAATTTTAACAAGGTGAGTCAATTCAAAGATAATACAAAAGGTTGATATGTTACATTGATGTTCCAGTTGAACATGGAAAAGCAATTGTTCCACTTCCAACACTCATTATTAGTCTCTATTGAACAGAGATTCTAAAGCAGCTTCAAGGACTTCATTGCCTTAATTGGTTATTGATGTCCTTTAAGTTTATAATTTTGTAACACTTGACCTGACATTTATATGATGCCCAAACTCTTTGTTATACTGCTTCAGTGTTGTTTTTAACTGACGTCCTGTGATTTTCATGTCAGGTAAGCAAAGCCTTACTTTATAGGACTTCTGATTTCAATCCCTGAAAATTTTATTAATAATTTATTTCATGTCATTTTATACAAGGCAATTTTATAGTTCTAAATGAAATATATAGGTATTGTGCAAGTAACTACAATATCAAAAATATTTATCAAATATAACTAACTGAAAACATACAGGTAAAATTCCTTATGTTTAATGCATTTTATCCAATGCTTCAGAGTACTGTTTCTCATCCTGTGATTTTTATCCCAGAAGATATTTGGCAGTGTCTGGAGACACTGTAATTGCTACAATTAGGAGGGATCACTTCTGGAATCTCATGGTTAGGTAGCAAGAACACTCCTAAGTATTCTGCATTGTACAGGACAGAGCCCAGTCCATCCCATCCCATCCCAATAAGGAGTTATCCAGCCTATAACTTTAATAGTGGCAAATCCTTGCTATTCAGTAATTACTATCAATTTTTTATTACATTTGCTAAGCATCTGATCATTCACTTAACTCTTTATAAAAACAAAAGAAAATGAAAATGGCCATGCAAGAAGAGTACATGAAACAGTAAGAATATTATTTTTTTTTATTTTTATTGGTGTATTACAATTATGCTTGTATAAAACATAATTTGCTCAATCTTAAGATTATTCTTAATAAACTAAACAGATTGAATTAGTAACAGATTTAGCATTCAAGAACAGAAACTTAAGTGTTGAGAAATTTTAAATTAATTGTATTTTTTTTTTCTGCCTTAGATGCATGGAAGAAGAAATTACTACGGGTATTATTTTAGTTGCTTAGCAATGTCAGTGTTTCTGCAGCTGCCTGTGTTTCTGTCTAATGGATTCAGGATTATCAATACACCATCAGGGAGAATGATGGAAAGAGGAAAAGATGGGGATGGTGGTGGTGGTTCCAGTAGTAGCCATTTTCTGTTATAAAGAAAAACAACCTCTTCCCCAGTAGCCTCTGGACTACTTGTTTATTGTTTAGTGGCCAGAACTTGTGTCACACAGGTGGGCAGGGAAGCAATTACTTACATTTTTCAACTGAAATAGTGAGGTGATATTGAAGAAAATAATGGTACTGAGCTGGTCACCAAGAAATTTTTGCTACGAATAGATATATTTATGCCTTACTTAGAACTGAGAGTGCATCATATAATGAATAAAATCAAGATAACTACCTACACAAATATCATAGACTCAAAGCTGGCAAATTTATAAACAGAAAATATTTATAGTTTTGTTCTTAATCTGAAGCAAAAATTGTAAAAATAGAATGTATGTTGAAATACTATGTATGTACTTCAAAACAAGTTTTGGAATGATTTTAATTCGACCCATCTTTCATGTACAGTTTGTATCTTTGTTAGCATACACAACCAAATATTTTGAAATACTTAAGAATACATGTCAATGTACTACCTAGCTTATTTTATTGACTTAAAACTAGCAAAGAGAGAAAAACAAACTGTTCTAAAAACAAGCACATAGTTTCACATCAAGCTTTTTGCTTATGAGGACTAACGCAGCATATTTTTGCATTTTACTATTAGTTCATTTTTTCTTTTCTGCATCTCAGGAAAAAAAAAATCTCATCTGAGTATCCTACTATCATATGTTACTTCTCAGTGAAAAAGCAGCTATAATGATTCAAAAGAAAAATAAAAAAAGAAGATGGTAAAGGTCATAGCCGCTGTTAGGAGTCTCATCCCACAAGGCAATACAGATTCTGCAATATCAGTCAAAGTTCCCTGAGCAGAACACATTACTGATGCCTCCTCTGGAGTTGATATGGCCTTTGTAGCCAGGGAACTACACAGTCAAAAACATTTCCTGAAGAAATGGCTTAGTATTAGTGCTGAATCATGACCTGAGAAAAGTAGTAATATAATACTTTCCAGGATCTGAAAACCCATCTTCTTCTTTCCATTCAGTCAGATTAAAAAAAAAAAAATTGAAAGTGTTCAGAACAACGAAAGCCAATTTAAAATGACCTCAAATCAGGGATTTGTGTACCATGTTGTTAAACCAACTCTTATTTTTAACACTCTCATTCTGGTAAATTTTATCAGCCTTACAAAAAAACGTTGTAGTCAAAGTTTTGTTTTTCTATATAATACTTATTTCAAGAAAGTAAAAAGTATCATAATCTATTTAAAAGATGCTTAAATTAAAACAAAAAAAGTTGATTAAAAGGTATATTCTCATTAGTTATAAATAATTTAAGACATGTTGATTATAAATATATTTTAGCTATCTTACAGAAACCCTTTCACTTATACCCCATCATGTGAATTTTTTAAATTCAATTTGAAAGAAATCCATATTTGATGATTTTACAGATCTTTCAAATGAAACATGTTTTGTATTTCACTATAAAATTGTCTACTATGTATCCATTTTCCAGCAGTAAAATGATCAAGAGCATATTTGTAACTGGTCACTTCATAATCACTATTTAAAATAGTATAACATACTTAACAGTATATAAACATCTACTTTTTTATGTCACAAATCTCAATCATTTTTCAAATTTGAATGTATTTAATGTCATCTTAAACGTAATTTCTCATAATAATCGCTCAATAATTTCATATATCCAAATATAAAAGCTTCTGTCTTCATTAAAGCACTGATGGGTTCAATTTCCATTACTAGGGAAAAAGAAAAACTTCTATCTTTCAGAGTCTGAATGCTATTAGTGTTTCTATAACTAGGACACTTTAAATAAATAAGACCATAATTTTATAACAAGAAAATACAGATTCTTCTCTACTTTATAATTTAAAATAAGCAAAATAATCCAATTAATAATACTTTTTTCAATATGTAGTTACAAAACTAAACAAACGTTGGGGAAAAATAATTTAAAGTAAAACACACTATTGCCAGGCTTTCACCATACAGATAATATTTTTAACTGCTGAATACATCCGGAATTGTAAAAAGTTGGAATTCTGCACATCAGAACAGATTGAAATTGTTTGATAAAATATGTTTGGTCAGTACTTTTTGTCCAGTTTTCCTCTTTAAGTTTATTTTCCAATTTTTCAAAAATAAAAAGAAATGCTATTGTTTCTCAAAAAATTGTGAGTTCAGTAATAAATATTTCGATTACAATAACTTGGAAAAGATGATGATTTTTTAAAACCTAGGGATATAAAAATGCTTTCAATAAAATTTAAACGTGAATAAGCTGTTAGCATAAATACTTTATTTTTCAATATTCAGCTATAAGTTATATTAATATTGTGGTATTGATAAATGGGAGACACACAGCAACAAAATTTTATGATGAATGAAGTTTTGAATCATAAAAACCTTTAAAAAATTCAATTTTTTCTATAGGCATATTTTTAACCTTTTAAATTATTAAGTTTATAATAAAAATAACTTCAGTTACAATAAGGAACTGAACAAATATATAACATCCAGATTTAAAAATACCGTTATCTAAAGTAAACTAATAACTCCTCTGACACATTAGTTTAATATAACTAATATTAAAATTTAGTTTAAATGATGCTGTTTAAGATATCATGAAAAATAATTTAAGTTCAACCATGAATGTAGTTTCCTTTTTAAAACTTTCTTTCTTTCTTATGTTATTATATTAATATTCATCCTGTTTTCATTTCTCTAGTGATACTAATCAAATTCTCAAGTTAAGTACCTTTAATAAAAATGTGTTAATATAGCAGGCAGATTTGTCCCGTTTTTTCATTGCATCTCTCTTAATGAAACAAAACTCACTGTTTTTTACACAAATCACAGAGGTGGGAAAACTATTACCAAAAATGCTTTGTTTGGGGAAAATCTAAACACATTCCAGTGGAATAGATTAATATAACAGTCCTCATTTTTAATCTTAGTTTTTTTAATCACCTTATTTTTTGTGTGTATTCTAAAATCCTACTTCATAAAATGGATAACAATAGTATTCTTCATTAATTTTGCACAACTACTCTGTTATACAAATTGTGTGTTGCCTCAAAATAATTTTAAATGTGTAAAAATTTTACCTTAGATGCTTAAAATAGAACTATCACTTATAGAGGTTAAGTGGCTGGTCATTTGAGTAAAATCAGAGGACAAATAAATAAAAATAAGACTTTTTTTTCTTTTTCAAATTGGTAATTATAAAAAAAATAACAGCCTTTGCTTATATGGTATGTAAAGTATGTTGTCCTTTAAAATGGATTCCATTATTATCCTACCTGTGGATGGAGCAGCCCATATCTTTCCCATTTTCTCTGGAGAGCCTGAAAGAAGTGAATATCTAAGTGATTTTTTTATTCATCCTATTCCTACAATTGGATTAACTCAGTTTAAATCAGTACTTGTCATAAACTGTCTCCAGTCCACTCCTTATAGTTACTGTATCTTGTAGGTTATTTTTCCTACTCATTACCGTTCCGAAATAACCAAAGAGTTGTGGGAGCAGGCAGAAAATTTATTCAAGACTTGTGACTGGAATCTTGAGAGTATTGCTTTAATCCATGATTTTAATATTTGAACCACAATTTGCATTTGTACATCTTGTGAATTAAGTTTTCATTACTATAGGGTTGTTTACAGAATTGTTTTTCTGAATCATTCTTCATTAACAATGTCTGATTAGAGTACTTTTTCTTCCCAGTTTTGTCAACCATTCTCTTTTTAATTTGTAATTATTTCAGTTAATGTACAGTGGTGTCACATTAGGCTTTCTTTTCTTAAAGAGAGAGTGAGAGAGAGAAAGAGACATTTCATTTTTTCATCATTTTGTTGTTGTTTTTATTGATGTTGTTTATTTTTCCTCCACTTAGTTGCAAATGTGCTGCTGGGGATCCAACCACATGCTCCCACTTGACTTGCAAGCACCCTACCACTGAGCCACATCTCTAAGTTTTAATTTACACTAACCTGTTGAAATTCTCTAGTATTATTAAAATAATATTCTCTTATAAGTTTATTATTTGGATAACCTTCATTGTGATCCATCCATTCTAGTATCTCTTTTTGATTAGAGCATCTTACTGATTTGAAAGCATTTTTTATATTTTGATTGGGAATACTTTTATCAGATATGTTTTAAAAATAGTTCTCCAAATCTATGAGTAGCCTTTTTACTCTCTTATTGTTGTCTGTTGATGATGAACATATTGTCATTTTAATTTTAATGTAGGCTAATTTATATGCGTATTTCTCTTATAATCATTGTTTTTGTACTCTGAGACTATGTAGACTAATCTACTGTCTGAAAATGTTTTCTTACAGTTTCTTTTGAAGCGTTTGTTTTTTTGTTTTGTACTGGGAATTGATCCCAGGGGTGCTTTACCACTGAGCTAAAATCTCTAGCATTTTTTTTTATTATTTCTTATTTTGAGATAGGGTGTCACTAACTTTCCCAAATTAGACTAAACTTTTGATCTTCTGCCTCAGCTTTCCGAGTCACTTGGATAACAGGCCTGCGCTATTGCCTACAGCTATTTTATAGGTTTTTAAATTAGCTTTTTTTATTTTGCATACAATCACTTACAAATGACATTTTAATTGTGTTACAAGAATCCAGTTCTTTTTTTTTTTCTTATGACTAATTGACCCAGCACTATTTTTTCACAATATCATCATTTTCCTTTATATAACTGCTTTCTTTCCTCATAAATCCTTAGACAGTATAGGTGGTCTTTTTCTAAATTTTTTATTGAATTGTATTACTTAGTTTTGGACCGGTTTCTAATCTCTGTCTCTCCTTTTCCTTACTTCCACCCTAAAAAAAAAAATGTAAGGAGGATGATAGTAGGACCTATCTCATAAACTATAAATAACATGTCTTAGAATAATTATTAAATGGGTTTCTAAGATTCTTACCTGTTTTCTCATAATCTTTCCATGGCCCTTAAAGATATTCCTTATTATCTTCCATCATGGTAGCACTTAATCATATACATTTAATTAATGGAAAATCTATTTTTACCTTTGAGGTACTCTGTGAAATTGAGTTTACTCTCTTACATTTCATTCAAATGTAGTATTTTTAATAATAATTCACTGCTTACTTTTAATATTTTTTTACTACATTAGCACTAATGTTTCAATCAGATGTTAAGAACACATCATTTTGGTGAGGAACCAACATGCTATTTCAGTCTATGTTATTTATTTTCAATAACTGTCCCAGTTAAGGGACACAGGAAGACAGGGGGTTTGTTGCAGTGTTACAATGTTAGTCTGCTCTTGCCATAACAAGACCCTTCTGGAAAAAACAAAAAAGGAAACACACACACACACACACACACACACACACACTCACTCACACAAAAACTCAGCTGTGGATATAACTCATTGATTAAGCACCCCTGAGAGTTCAGTCCCTGTTGCAAAGGAAAAAAAAAAACAAAAACAAAAGAAATAGACTGTCTGCCACATATATTGATGTATGTGTGACTCTTGTTCTATTATTAGTCCTCTGCTTCTAGGAGTCAAGCTGGTGTAACAGTGTGTGAATGATAGCTGCTTTCATTCATCTGTTCCAACAATAAATTTCTGTTTCCTCTCTAAGATCAATACTCACCGCAGGGCATGGTGGCACACTCCCACCATAACTCAGGAGGCTACAGTATTGCATGTTCAAGGACAGCCTCAGCATCTTAGTGCAACTGTAGGCAATTAAGCAAGACCCTAATTCAAAATAAAAAATAAAAAAGGGTTGGGATGTGGCTCAGTGTATAAGCACCTTTGGGTTAAATCCCTGGTATCAATCAATCAATAAATTAACAATACTCGTAATGACAATTTTTTCCAGAAAAAAAAAACTGTGGTACAACTAACTCCCTTTATCATGACTTTTTATTTTAGTCTCATCCTATGTTCTCCACATTCTTCCACCACTTTCTTTTTACATTTTGGTATGCATGTATCTTTGTTTGGTTTTGGATTTTGTGCTTGATTTCTAGGATGAGAGGAAACATGTTCATGATATAACCTTCTCATTGAAGCCAGATAACTAACTTTACAAACTAAAGGCAGGAAAGTAGAGCACAATTTGTAAATTTTGGAAAGAGGATCACATTTTAAAGCTTATAAATTGGTAGCTAGTTTACTTTTATCAAATGCCATCATCCAATTATCTAAATTAGTTTTATACCTATTTTCCATAAAGTATGCATGAATGGTGTGACATTGGGCATCATCTGAAGGTTCAAATACTGAAAATATGTAAACATTTGGCATGACATAATTTCTTTCATTTATTTTATGTATATGTGGAATCAACTTGTTAAAATGGGAAACTATTCCCTATAATACATGCCTATTAATTTTGTGCACACTAAGCACACTGAAGATTTTACAATTAATTTCTGAAGAAGATTTGAATAATTTCCCTGAATTTCAACAGCATGCCTCCCACAGTTTGTATAAGAGTCTTGTACACATTGTCCATCTAGGATACTACTATATTTTACCAGAATGAAAACTTTTGAAACTCATTCTCCTTGTGATAATGGAATTTTAGTCTGACTTGTCCAGGTCAGTGATGACGGTAGCATCATAAATTTACAGTTATTGATTGAATTCAGTAAGTTTAGAAACAGTGTACAAGCAACTGGCCCAAAAGGTACTTGTATTTTGACCACAGTTTCTGTAACAAAACTTTCAGAAATCTTGAGTTACAGATACTGATTAAGCAAAATAAACGTCAAAAGTTTGACCTGTATCTTTCATGTACAAGCAAAATAAATGATACTAAGTAATTTAAATGTAGTATAAAATAATAATATCTTAGCTAGGTCCCACAAATATCCTCAAAAAAATTCTAAGTCTGCTTAGGTAATTTCAATGGTCACCAACTGGAATGAAAGGCCAAAAAGATTTTTTGTTGTTTTTCCTGTGTGTCAGATTACTATATAAAACAAAAGAAGTTCAATTGAATTGTGAACAATCAATTTCCCTTCTCTAAGAAAAAAGCCCACAAAATTTTTCTACTCGCATGAAGAAAAAACATCATAAATCATTAAGGCACAGCTGAAATAGCTGATCTTTAGAAACAATGGAAAGAAAAAATTTCATTCTATAGAACTATTCAGCTCCAAAAAAGAATAAAATAATGTATAAATTAAAATAAAGAACTTTTAATTCATCAGTATTTATGTAAGTAGTTTATCATTATGGGTCCCCTTATTTATACTAAGAATATAATGTTAAGAAGGAAATGTAAAGGAATATCAGAATTCAGAACAAAGTAAACCTTTTTAATACTAGGCTGTGTCTGATATCTTCTACATCATAACAAATAAATTCAAACTAATTTTCAATGTTATTTCCATATTATTGTATAATTACTTATTTTATATACAGAACTATATTTATTGCAAATTTGTAATGTATTTAATTTTAATTTTTAATTATTTTACACAATGAAATGTTACTTAATTTTCAGTTAAACTTATTCCTGAAAAAGAATTCATTTATATGCTTATTTCATAAAAGATAAAGCAAAGCTAAATGTTTAATGTTAAATACTTTTAAAAAGACTATTTAACTGAATACTTCTTATCTTTATTGACAGTCAAAAGCTGAATTCTTATTGGAACAACTATATGGAATTTTCTAAAATGTTATTACTTGATTAGAATGAGCTTAATGTATGCATGTTATGTTTTAAAATACAAAGTTATTTAGCACTAAACATTTAAAGATGAATTTCAGGGTTAAAGAATGAATTAATGAGCTTACAACATATTATCTTCAACATATTTCTGAATGTTTTAATTATATTTCCTTACTCAAGGACCTGGAGTAGTGACTCAGTGGTTAGAGTGCTTGCCTAGCATGTACAAGAACCCTGGTTCAAATCCCAGCACTGCATACACAACTGAGTGTCAAAAAACAAAAACAAATGAAAATAATACTATCAATACTATTGACCCTTATTCAAAAGACTACTTGAAATTAAAAACTCAAGTCAAGATTCATAATAAAAAACCATACGAGTATTATGTATAATTCAGGATATATATACACAAAAACATGTATGCATATGTACATTTATATATATGTAACATGACAAAATACATGAAATAATTATATATTTAAACAAACTTTGCTTCTTTAATGTCCATCACATATATTTATTTCCCTAAGGTCATAAAAAATGCCCTAAAAATATGGATACTAAATATTAACTAGCTTATAGTCTTAATTTTGCCAATAAATAGAATGAATCTAAGCAGATAAAATCTTGGTATAATCAATCCATATTGTAAATAATCAACTAAAAAAAGTTCCTCCTTGCTCCTACGGTTTACTTTCTTATTACACTTACACCTTTCTACCATTTAGTACTTTTACTATCCTCTTTTTGATGAGTATGCAATTTGTTCTTTCAGTTCTGGCACCTAAAAACAATAAAAGAACTGACTATTCTGTGACTCATTACAAAGCTAAGGTTGCAGGGAAAATCACCATTCCTAAAATCTGGGGAGACAGGACAATCTGCAGGCCCACAATTACTGAGACCTGCTTACCTGGAGCAGAAGCTTTTGAAACTTAAACTAATAGGAACACATTTGTGGTAACTGATTAATGGCTGGAGGCTGAATATGATCCATCTTTACACTGATAGATTTCTGGGACCAGTCTTAGGGAAGTCCCAACATTTTCATGGGCTTTTCCCTTCTGGAATTTTATCAGGTTATATTGATGAGGATCAAAGAAATATTCTCTCTAAATAATGGCAAGCACAGAAGAAAACTAAGAAAGGTAAAACACAGGGTCTTCTGTATAAAAACGTTGCACTCTCTGAATGGATTTTGCCAGAGGACATCTGTGAATCTTAATTTTAGTTGGGGAAGGGGCTTATTCGCCATTCCAGCCACCTCCCATCTTTCTTTCACCTAAGGGAAAAATAATAGTCTACAGGTGCTTGGGCTGCAAGAAAATAGATTAGGAAAGCTTCAGCAAGGGGAAGGAGCAGGCTGGGGGCAAAAGGAAAGCTACACTAATAGGAATATATTTATGAATGTCACATACGTGACATGTACCCACTAGAAGATGTGAGATTTACTAAACTTAATCAGACAGTCACATAGCATACTTATCTCCCATCATTTAGCACCACACAATATGGCTCTAGAATATTGAGAATAGTTTGTAACTTAAAGAACTATAAAACACATAATCTTTCTTAGTATTTTAGCATGTTGTATATATACTGTGATACATTTTCAATTGAACTTTAAAAATCAAGATGTTCAGTTTATCACTGTCATTATCATCATCATTCCTGCTACCATGCATGTCTGCAAGAATATATATCTTAGTATATGTATATATGTAATAAAGCACAATCTATCTCAATTATCTATTAATAAATACATATTATCCCTATCATGAGCAATTTTAAGTTACTAACATCTCAGCTCCAAACACATGCCCTGTGGTACTCTTGATGTTACATCAAACTTTGCTTTTGCTTTGCCAGTTTGCTTCCTGCTAGTCTTCGAAAATGGGGAGTCCTAAAGGAATGGTGCAAAGCTAGAGGAAGAGATTCTTTCTCTTTCCTCTCTGCTTCAAATCAATTTCCTGTGCTTTCCCTACCTTCCCTGGTTCTTTCGCAGACCACTTTAGTGATCCTTCATCCATCATAGCACTTCTTTTCTGTAACAAGACATGAATCCATTTTCAGGTTATCTTTCACCAACAGATACCAGCTTCAGCCACCTGGTGCCTCTTTTAAGGTAGATGTCCCAAGTCAATGGGGCTGTTTAGTTCACCAAAGGAACCATTCCTTCTCCTTCCTCGTGGAGTCTGAGCTCCAGGAGGCACCTAAGTTCTAAGTTTTAATCATTCTCTCTCTTACAATTTTTCTCCTGATCTACTTTCTGCAGTGCCACCTCTGATATCTAAAAGTGTTCTTCTTATCTTTGAAGTCACCACTTTCAAAACTTGCCAAATTAACATTTTTAAAAATATTAATTTCTATTAGAATAGCTGGTGTGATTTCTTTTTCCTTACAAATGCATCATCACACCATCTGGTCTCACAGCTAGATATTACAGAGCTGATAATTTTGACATAGATCCAACTCATTCTAAAAGTTGATATTATTTCAACTATGCTGTACTATCCTAGTAATTGCAAAGACAGTGAAACTAAATGGATGACGTTTGGAAGTAACACTAAGCGGTCGTTTCACATTGTGGTAGCTTCTCCTTAGGTATTTGGATCTTACTGGCTAAACTGGTTTAAAAGAGAGCAAAGGAAGTTAAAAAGTAAATGAGAAGGAGATGAACAAAACAAACACGTTAGAATCTCAAGAATATAAGAAGTGAATTAATACACGATTGTTTTTGAGGCTTTTGTGCATGTGTGAAAAGAGTTTTGAGTCATATACAAATGAAAATCAAAGTCTGCACCTTTAATTATGGGATTGCAGTGGATTAAATACTCAATATTTAAATTAATATTATTTTTAAAACCTAGAAATGGAATTGAGTGAAAGTTAGAAAGGACACAGAATTCAAAGATAGTCACTTTTGATTTTCTTTTTCAGGGAAATGTTTGCCCTATTAGAAATCTGAAAATGGGATAAAAAAAATCACTTAAGTGAGCCAAATTAGTTGTGGTTTTAATTTACTTTATCTTTAGTTTACTTCTTACATGTATAAAAGATAATAACACCTTAAATAAAATAAATATATTTTCTTAGAATACACACATATAATAACATATGGTTCAATAACTTGGTTTAAGCAGTACTGATTGTTAGTATTCTATATGCAAAGGAATTTGCATATAGTCCACATGAGACTAGGAATCCTTTCACACTGAGTAGATTCGTAGAGCCAATTCAAAAACTATGAGGTTTTTTAAGGCTCTTTGACCAGCCACAGCTTTGTCACCTCATTGGTTCTTGCTGAAAAAAAAATTCTAATTCTTTTAAAGTCTGCTTCACTGATGGGAAATTTTAGTATCAATGTTCTTTGGAATATACTTTTATTGCTTTTCTTCGAAACCTACTAAATTCTCCAACATTAGAGTTCAGTGTTTTTCATTTTAGCATTAACTACTGCTTAGTGATTAGAGCTGTATTTATATAGCTCTACAACTTGATTTTTAATCTGATCATTCAAAATCTCTATCAACCTATGTGTGTTTATATAATGTATATTTTACATAGTCCATTTTCATGGAACGTGAACCTATAAATCACTTTCAGTAATGATTAAAGCTTTCAAATAAATGTAGTTTAATGGTGGAATGTAAACCATAAATATTTCAAAATATTTGCTCTATGGAAATTAACTTTCAAATATTAATGACTAAAGATATATTGCAAATATACACTATTTGATGATTTCCTATGTTTTTGCTTAGTATAATTTCATGAAAATACTATAGATAAATGCTATAAAAAACTGAGTAAATTTGCTTTGAAATATTTGTTCAACATATGACAAATACTTATTGAGGACTATTTTTGTTCTGACATCTTAAAAATATTAAGCACTTAGTATATAAAAACATTGGAGTGAAAGTAAGAACAGAATTATATGACAATAAAAGATGCATTGCTTACCTTTAAGAATTCAGAGACATTGTAAAAAATCACAAAATAAATACTTTTAAAATTGTGTTTAGGAAGTGAAGCAGAAATCATCAATGTTTTGCTTGTTCTCTCTGTTCAGTGTACCTTCAAATGTCTACTGTCCATTGGTAAATTATCTTGGTCCAGCACTTCCTTGTGTCTCTCTTCTCTTTCTTATTAATTTTTAAAACTTTTGGCAAACAGAGTGTATGTTGGTATGTTTATGTTGCTGGGGATGAAAACCAAGACCTTGCTCATGTGCACTTGCCAGGCTAGTGACTTACCACAGAGCCATGTTCCTCACCTGCACTATAAACCTTCTATATACTTTCTGCATAGAAAATTCTTTTTAGTCATGTTTCTCTTACCATGCTAAATTTTATTTTTTATAAAACATGATCTGTCCTCTTTCCATACAATAAATTCATAATAAATGAAATTAAACATTAATTTTTCCAATACCATTAATTTTAGTATTTCCTCAATGATTTATAATGTAGTCCCTGTCATATAACAAACATTACTCTCTAAATTCTATTTTCTTAATTCATCTTCTGATGACCCTGTGCCCATATCAAAATTTTTAATTATTATAGATTTATAAGTCCAGTACTTGAATATTTTCACATATTTATTTGCTCTTAATTTTTTTTTTCTTTATTTCCTCATTTCCCTCTTTTTTTCATCCTCTTAATTTCCTCTCATCTTTTTTTCTTTTTTCTGTTTCCTAAATCCCTCTGCCTCTTCTTGATCCTTTTATTTTTCTATATGAAATTTTAAAATCTGTGCAGATTTCATTAAATTGCTTGTGGGAATTTTGTTGAAAATCACCTTTAATTTGTAAATTAATTTAGGGATGATGATAATCTACAGTAAAACCACCATCTATTCTCATCCATGATATAGCTCTATTTCCTCCAAGAAATTTTCCTACTTTATTCCTGTAAAATTTTGGTTAATCTGTTGACCCCAGCCCTGGTTAATGTTTTTACTTTCAGAATGTTCAAATTCAAATTCAAAAAAACATTTCAATATGATATTCTTCTGCCTAAATACAAATAATTTAATTTAAAAAATTATTGAGCATTTCTAATTTGAACATGATGTAGACTTATTTTTTGTTTTCCACTATCATATAAACTCTAGTAATAACACACAGGCTAACCAAAGTAGAAATCCAGGTTGTAGAGAGAGAGAGGCAAGCGGGTTTGGGATCCTACAACTAGAACTGCATGGACACCATTAAACCATGACTTTATGTTTTCATCCCACTCCCAATGGAAGAAGGCAATCCATAACCAACATTTCCTGATTCAGAACCTAATAACAGAAGGCATAACAAGTGGATTCATTCCTCCCTAGGATTAGGGTGGGTTCCCTCAGACAGCTGAAGACAGACTCACTTTACCACCAACCACACAGAACTGAGAATTTTCTTTTTCTTTT
>PVKS010014903.1:0-47254 GCA_004027875.1 Aplodontia rufa | reverse complement strand
CTTTTTAGAGATATAGTGGGAAGGGGAAGGGTGGGATAAGGGAGGGTAATTGGGGGGGGGCACTCCTGGGGGTAATTGCAATATCCAGAATATATACACATTTTATATTATTTTGTTAAAATCTTGTAAGGTTGTTCAAAAATAAAAAATAAAAAAAGAGGCATATGCTGGAAGAAGGAAGTAGGATTACTCAAGACAAGAAGTTATATTTTATTTGTGGGGTTACAAAAAAAAATTACCAAGCCTGAAATTCACAATCTGCTAAATTTTGAGGACATTCAGTTGTCCCTTCTATTCCTTTACATTTTCCTTACTGGACCCAGGACTACAACCGCAAGCTTAAGTAAACATCTAGGCTTTCACCTGCCTATAGAAATAATGCATAATCACAGAGATTCATCCTGAAAGATTAATTAGTGTGGTACTAAAGCATATCACAGAATATTAATCTCATTATAATAACATGTTTACTCATTCAGATATACTTAATCTAATAGATTATAATTCAGTTTTGGGGACTTGACCATACTGAAGGTGCCCTGAATGTTCAAATTATATTCCTTAAACACTATCCTATTTTGGCTCCATTCTATAACTGTTTCAAGTCAGTTATATTTGCTTCTTTAGTTTCTTGGGTACCACTAGGTGATAATTTTAAAGATCTAAAAAAAGTGAGTGTTCATCAATGTAGCTGGATATACAATAAAGTCAATAGTTTATGTTTTAATAATTACCATCTAAAAAGGAAAGAATAATTCCTTTAACAACAGCCAAAACCTAAATATCTAAAAAAAAAAAAAGCTTTTAAAATGGCTAGTATACATATAAAGAAAACAAAAAATGCCACCCAGGTACATAAAAGAAAAACCTTTTTCTTTAATAAGAAAATTCAGCACTATAAAAATGCCAGTTTTTCCTTAAATTAGCTACAAATACTATAACTCCAACTAATATCCTACCAGGGCTTTCATGAGTTAATGGACAGATAATCTGAAAAGGAATAATGAAATGATACTTTCCCGACAAAAATAGTATAAAGTCACAGAAATAAAAATCCCAATAATATTTATTTAAAAATAGAAAGAATATGGCCCATAAATTAATTCAAATATGTAAAGAATTTAATATAAAAGAAGGAGTAATTTTAAATTAATATTAAAAGTTGGATCTTCAAGCTCAGATGACAATTAGCTAGCAATTGGGGTAAAAACAATACTGACTTCTTATCTTTTAGTATATTAAATATAAATCCCAGATGGGTGAATGCTTATCATGTAAAAATTGAATCCTAAGACTACTACGAAAATGTATAGGTATTTCTTCAATTCTGAGATGCAAAGATTGTTCTTAACTAGGATAAAAAAAGATGGAAAATCTAAGGTGACACGCTGCTAAGTTTTGACACAAATTTTTATAAACAAAAAAATGACATTTAGTTTAACTTAACAAGCATGTAAGCATAAAAGTCAAATAAAAACTTGGAATCTAAATCATGATACCAATATGCACAAATCTCCAACAGGACAAGAAAACAGACAACCATTCCAATGAAAATACTGAAGCAATTGACCAAAGAAGAAATATTAATGGCCAATAAGCACTCACCAATCACAGAACTTCTTAAGTAATCACAGAGACGGAATTTCAGAATAACAACACATATTTTGATCCTTTGCCAATTTTAAGACAGACTAAATCTGATACTGGAAAACTATGACAAAACAGGCACTCAATTACTTTGTTAGTAGAAGCGTCAACTCAGATGAAAGTTCCAGAAGACAGTATGGCAATTGGTATATATCAGCATTTGCTGTTTGTCTCAACAATCAACTTTGAAATTTGTCATAAGAAGATAATTACACAAATGCAAAATGGCTAACATACTAAGATGTTTTCTAAACATGTACTAGAGGAACAAAATATAATCTAAGTGTCTATCAAGAGACCATAGATAAATCATGATATCACATACACCATAATGTATATATATGTACACATACAATGATTAAGATTGATAATGTATGTTTGTATTTATAGACATGAAAACAATAGAAAATAATATCTAACTTTTAAATATAAGTAATAAGGTATCATAAAATGTATTAATCTTTTAATGTAAAAGTAGGTTTATGTTTACATGGGGGGTGTATGCTTATGTGTGTGAGTGTGTATATACATGTATGTATTGAAATGTCCACAAGATTATCTACCAAAATATCAATAGCAATTTTACTGGAGTTATAAAGATTTCAATGGTTTAAATTTTGTCATTATACTTTAGTATCCTTGATTCTTTTTCCATGAACATGTAAAAAATACTATTTTAATTTTAAGAGCAAAATAAAATATTTAAGAGGATTCTGTGATTCCTAAATTACCTAAGTGATTCTGGCAATACAATCTGGTTCATAAAAGTCCTAAAAAGCTGATAATTAAATATTATATTATTTTATTTGATTAGCTTGTCAAAAGTGTTTTATTACGTTCATAAATCTGTACAAAAGAAATCCAAAAACTGTGGTACATTTATACCATAGAATTCTACACAGAAATTATAAACAATGATATTGCAGCCTTTGAAGGTAAATGGATGGCTATGGAAGAAATTATGTTGAGTAAAATCAGCTTAACCCAGAGAACCAAGGGTTGAATGTCTCCACTCATCTGTGGAGGCTGGAACTAGACCCTGGCCATTGAGAGAGGTCATCTAGTATCATGTGTTAAATCCAGATAAGGTGTAATGTTATACAACATAATACTTTTTTTAGAGATATTGTGGGAAGGGGAAGGGAGGGATAAGGGTGGGTAATTGGGGGGGCACTCCTGGGGGTAATTCTAATATCCAGAATCTATACACATTTCATATTATTTTGTTAAAAACTTGTATTGTTGTTCTATAATAAATCGCTCAATAAAAAATTATACTTAAAAAAAAGAAATGGAACTCATTGGCATTTAAAATCCTATAATTAACTATATAAATTAATATTAGTATTCAAGGAAGTATTTGTTCAAATTATATATTCATCCTCCCAAACCTTGTAAACCATAAATCTTATCTTCAAGGGAAAGAAAGGAAAAAAGAAGGAAAGAAAGCCTAGATTCATTCTGAATATTCATTAATATGTAGCTTTAATATTTATCACACTTAACAATTTATGCTCATTGTTAATTAGAAAGCAGGGTGCATATAAACCCTCAGAATTTAACTTTAAAATGCATACAAACGTTAAAATTCAGTAAATCTCAGAGACAAAGGTATTGAAGTATTATATAATTGAGAAATGTATGCAACTCACATTAGGGGTTCTATTGAAGTAGGAGTTCAGAAAAAAAGAGGATTAGGGAGCTATAATCTGCAAGAGAGGGACTGGGAGCAAATTAACTCTGCTGCCTGTCTTCCATTCAAATTGTATAGAAATGGTAGATAATGTTTCTTTAATTAAATAGCTTCTCCTATATCTCATTGCTATGGAATAATAATTGAAGGGGTAAAAGAAACTGGGTGGAATTATTCTGAAATGTATGGTTTTTAGAATGCTTAGTTTTAAAAAAGAAATGTTCACATATTTAGAAAACCTCTTCCTGACTTTCTCCCTTATGGAAGGAAATATACACTGGAATCTCCAATCCATGTTAGTAATTCCCCAAACTGCCAAATTATCAGAATCACCATGCAGTTTCTGAAACATGCAGATTCCCAAACTGCCCTTCTCTTTGAGGAAGGTCTGGAAACCTAGGAATTTGTATTTAGGATTGGCTGCTCTGGATCTTTATTCCACATACTGCTGTCCAAGTAAACTTTTCCCATTCATTCACAAGTACTTTATGCTTATAATATGAAGGGCTTTACTTTTATTTTATATATGTTTTAATGACTGCTTCCAGTTTCCCCTTGCCAAAAAAAATGTGTTTCCATTATCTCAGCTATTAGTTCTATCTCCTGATACAGGGCTAAATGAAGCAAGCATGATTTTTTCAAGTTTCAGACTTTATTTTAAAATGCATACAATACAATCTAGTTTTACAGACTTTTGGACCACAGCTCACTGTATGTATGTATATGTATGTATGTGTGTATATATATATATAGATATTCCCACCCAGTTTCCTTTACCCTTTCAATTATTATTCCATAGCAATAAAACACAGAAGTCACTTAATTAAAGAACCATTATCAACAATTTCTATAGAAAGGAAGACAGGCAGCACAGAGTTAATTTGATTCCAATCCTTCTTTATGCAGATTATAGCTCCTTAATCCTCTTTTTCTCTGAACTTTTACATATATATATATATAATTGATATGTGAATGTATGCATTTGTATCTATAAATATGAAATTGTAACAAGTGTCATATAGCCATACTTAACTATTATAACCATCATTCCCTCTTTTCTTTGCTATTCTATTTCAGAGTTTTTAAATGCTGCTCTTAATGCACAAAATTGATTTTATAACCCAATAATGGACCATGGCACAAAGCTGGAAAATCACCAGCCTTCAATAAATACATTAAAAAGTATTCAAAATCATGAGTCATGAGGGAGATTCAAACCGAAAGCACAATGAGATATCCCAGCCATCAGAATAGTTAAAAATTATGGTGATGATGATAAAAACTATAATGCTGATTATTCTGTGAAGATATGGAGCAACCATAATACTGAGACTCTCTTGTTGAGATTGTAAATTGATGTAGTAATTTTGGGATATCATTTTTTAGAAACTACTAAAGTTCAACAATATATTTTCTATAATCCAGCAATTCTTCTAGGTATATGATAAATATTATCCCAAACATCAAAATGCATGTACAAGAATATTCATGGCAGCACTATCAGTATCAACCCCAAATGAAACCAATCCATTCCATAAGACAGAACGGAGGACAAGTCTACAAGTCGAGTGGGTATACAAACGGTGTTTATATGACAGAATTCTATAAAATGATGAGAATGAAGTAACTCCTGCTTAATCATCAACATGGACAATTCTCAGAAACACACCACTGAGCTAGGGAAGCCAAAAATGAAAGAGAACATATTGTTCAAAAACAGGACAAACTAATCTATGGTAATAAAGATAAAATCGCAGCTAACTAGAGGAAAGGGGGTGTTGATAAGAAGGAAAGTATGAGGAAAACTCGGGAAATGTTTTCTTTCTCTGGGTGTTTTACATCGGTATGTTTACTTTCTAAAAATTAAATGAGCTGTCCAGTTATGGTGTGTGCGGTGTTATGGATGATTAAAAATAAGTTTGAGTTTTTTGTTTTTTGTTCTTTCTAAAGAGAAAAGGACAATGAGAAAGAGAGAGAGAGAGAGAGAGAGAGAGAGAACATCAATTTTATTCAGTTTTTCATGAGGCTTTCATTACCCCGAAGCTTCCTTGTGTACGTGGTGCTGGGATTCAAAATCTGTACTCATGCATGCCGGGCAAGCGCTGTAACCACTGTAACCACTGAGTCATTGCTCCAGCCCAATAAGTTTGTTTTTTAATTAAAAGTGAATTTTCAAAAAGCACATCAGATTCATCACTTGCCGTTAACATATATGTTGTGCTCTGTTCTCTAAAAGCATTACTACCATCATATTCTCTATCCTTTTTGAGGTCATTTTCATCAGTGTTTCCAAGTTGCAATTGTAATTATGATCAGTAAACAGTCTAAATTCTTCATTCTAATCCCAATTCTGAAGGACAGGAGTGGGCCAAAAAGAGAAAAAAAAATAAAAAGCCAAAATAATCTACAACAAAATTCAATGACGTTTGAAAATAGAATTAACAAAAGCCTTCTCTTTGAGAAAATATATTATTATAAAACAAGAAATGAGAGCTTCCATTTAGAGAAAGAATGATGATTAAAATAAAGCAAATCACTTAAACCTAAAAATATTTTTAAAACTCATATACATTATTGGTTTACTGGAGCTGATAATTAATTAGCACATTTTAGTTGCTTGAAACAACACCAATTTATTATCTTACTGTTCTGTAAAACAGTAGTCCAGCCAGCTCAACTGGGTCCTCTACTCAGGGTCTTACCCGACTGAATCAAGGTGCTGGCCAGCCTGAGGTGCTATAAGCCTAGATTCCTCCTCCAGGTGCACATGGTTGTTGATAGAACTCATTTCTTTGTAGCTGTAGAACTCAAGATCATGTCTTCAAGGTCACAAGAGAGCATCTGCCACAGCTCTGAATCTCTCTGGCCTTTAGATCCTCCTTGAGAAGGACTCACCTGATTAGATGAGGCCCATCAACATTCCAGGGGAAAGAATTATACCAGGCATACACACCAGGGAAGGAAAATCTTGGGGACCACCTTGGAATTCTACCACAGGTCCTATGTAAATCTGCCTACCACAAGTCCTATATAATAACAGAAGCCAAGGATACACTTTTCTACCTAGGAGGTTAAACAAAGACCTACCCACCACCTACTCAAATTGACATAAGATTTCCAACAAGACTAATCTCATCTGTACCTATCATAAAGCAGTTAAATTTTTGCTGTATTTTTATTGTATTTTTCTCTGTTATTCAGTATTTCTCTTACTAATGACTTGGATTTTGCAGCTACCTAATATGTACAACTTTACATATCTATGAAAAACTACCCAAAAATGTTATAATTATAGGAAGTCATGATAACGAATAGTATAGGTTAATAGTGAGCCCTGAATTATACTTGATCTTAATCACTTCAGTTGTATCTGTACTTACAAGAAACTGAATTTTCCCACCCAAGAATTTGGCCTTTTATTCCTCAGAGGCAAAAAGAAATGGAGAGTCAAAGAAAGATCTAAAATTCATCACCAATTATAAAACAGAGGAGTAGCATAAAACCTTGGCTAAAATGTTCAGCGTTAGAGGAAGTGAAAATGAAAAAAAAAATTCTTTTTTATGACGGCCCTGAGTGGCTTTTAACCCCACCTCACCCCACAGAAGCAACATTGAAAAAAGAGAGTGTGTGAGTAAAATCATTACAATTTTGATTAATATCTTCATGTCTGGATAAAAGCAAATTAGGGGTGAGAAGCCAGTATAGGGAAAAGTAGTGAAAGAGAATTAACAAAATAAGCCCCAACACAACAGAATTAAGAATAGTTACCAGAATTTGTCATATTTTAGGACACTTAACTGAACTGGGGGGTATGCAAAGTTTCAGAAGATGGGAAAATCCTTAGCTCAGTGGAATGTGTGCTGGTCTAGGACATTTAAGGAGAGAGAAGGACTTCACTCAGTTGCCCTGCAGTCTACTCCTGTCCCTTGCCCAACCCACTCAGGCTACAGAAAAGTAGACACAACAAATACTAGGCCAAAGAAATAACTGGTACTAGATAAAGCAAAGTATGAAGCGTTCGATCACACTGTGACAATCAACACTAAGGTACGAATAACCATGTTAAGAATGAGCGAGATGTTAAGTTTCATTTACAGATGCTGGAGGGATTGTGGGGAGCTAGGAATACCAGCACACTGTTGGTGGAACTGCAGACTGGTATAGCTTCTCTGGAAAGCAATGTGAAGATGCCTCAAAAAGTTAGGGATAGATCCACCATATGACCCAGCTATCCCTCTTCTGGGTGTTTTCCCAGAAGAGCTAGAATCAGCACATTATAGTGACACAGCAAAATCAATGTTCATAGCAGCTCAACTTACAATAGGTAAAATAGAATCAACCCAGATGCCCCTCATTGGATAATGAGTCCAAACCCTCTGATATGTGTGTGTGTAAACACACACACACACACACACACACACACACACACACACTATAGAGTTCTACTCAGCTATTAGTAACAAAGATATTACAGCCTTTGAAGGTAAATTGATGGCAATGAAAGAAATTATGCTGAGCAAAATTAGCCAAACCCAGAGACTCAAGGGTCTCTCTCTCTCTTTCTATCTGTTATGGGGGAAATAGAGAAGAGACAAGAGATGGATGTGGGTGATGCGGGGGTGATTCTGGATTAGGAAGGGGCATACCATATTGTTACTACATATGCATTTATGATTGTACAACAACACAACTCAATAAAATTTAAAAGAAAGAATGAGCAGGATGGAAACAAAAGTTACAGTTAACAGTTTTCAAAACATGCTGCTATAATAATAGCAACAACAAAAGACAGCAGAAACAACCTAACTGTTGAAGAACAAAGTCAAAAAGAAAACCACCTTCGGAAGTCATTTTCTTACAAGTACTTTTCACTGTAAGAGATCTTGACAAGTATATGTAATCACTAAAGCAGGGGCTCAAAGATGTTAAAATAGCAGAATGAACTAGAAAAAGAGACTGTTGAGTTATGGAAATAAATCGAGGCCAAAACCCCACTAGAACAGATCTAATAGATGAGTTAGAAACAGCTGGGAATAGAAGACACCCCTGAAAAGCAAACCAAATGGCACGAAGTGAAGGCTTGAGGCAACCACAAACGTGCGTGGAAAATAGATTCTAGCAAGCAGGGAGAAGATAAAGAGAACACACTAAGACAAAACAGCATAAGGATAACTGACATTCCTGAATAAAGAGCCCAACAGATGGAACCAAATAGAAAACAGAGGTAGAAATGCACAAAAAGCACACATACTATATAGGACATTTTCCTTGAATCAATGAAAAGGCTGAATCTTAAGATTAAAGGGACAAGTAACATAGTTAGAAAAAATGATACATAATTATTATCCACAAGACCCACCCTGGTAAAGTTACTGAACTTTAAGACTTCTACAGGCAGTAGTATGGAAAAAAATCAGGGGCTGGAGAGGTGGCTCAGCAGTAGAACACGTGCCTGGCATGCATGAGGAAGATCTGGTTCAATCCCTAGCACCACATATACAACTAAGTGGAGGAAAACCAAAAAGCAGATGAAAAATTAAAAATCACACACACACTCTCTCTTAAAAAAAATCAAGAAATGCACAAGGTAGAAAAACACTCAGACCAAATCTCAATAGCATCATTTCATGCCAGAGTATATAACAGAAAAATTTCTATAAAGATCTAAGTATGTAAAAATGTGAAATAACTTTATAACTGTTACCTAAGATTTCAAAATTAACAAGTAGACATTCTCAAATGTGAAATATTTCAAAGAATATAATATCCACAAACACTTGGGGGAGAACAATCAAAATTCATCCAACCAAAAGATAAACCAGAATGAAGAATTTAAAACCAGAGAAATTATGGTTATCATTGAACGTGCTTAAATGTTGAAGGAACATTTATGGGAATTATATTAGCAAAACAAAATAAAAGTTTTACAAAGTAAAAAAAAAAAAAGTCACAAGAGTGAGGAAATGGGGCAATGGGTACGTTGCAATGTTACCGCACCAGTCTCTTTGACTTTGACAGAACAGATCAACTGCTGCTGCCGCAAATTTAAGTTTCTATGACCCTAACCTCCTCATGGCTTTCATATTTCCCCCACAATCATACGATCTTTGAGGAACAAACGACTTTTAAAGTTAATCTCTCTTAAAATTCTTGCTTCTGTTTTACTCATTTTTTTATTTTAAATACAAGTAAACTTAGTTTTAATGTTTTTTAAATAACATGTATGGTGTGATCTCATTCCCATAATTTTTTACTTACTGACAGTTTTTCTACTGAAGTCAATCAACCAGTCTGCTCACCCTCCTTCTAAATGGAAATAAGCCTAAAGAAGTGTCTGAAATAATACTCAACAAATGTTGATGCTCATTTTATATTTCTGCATAGAATCGAGATGATTTTCTTTCCTTTTTTATGTTTTTATAATTACTTGAAATAAGTAAATATATTTTTAAATTATTACTTTAAAATAACACAATTTTTTTCTTTTTGATTTATTAAATTTTTGGACTTTGTTACTTTCTCCTTTGTAAATATTTGTATTTTTATAAATCTATTGTGAAATGATTACCACAATCAAGGTAGTTAACATAGCCATCACCTCACGTAGTTAGCATTTGTGCATGTATGTGTGTGTGTGTGTGTGTGTGTGTGTGTGTGTGATTAGAACATTTAAGGTCTTCCTCTCTTAGGGAATTCCAAGTTTACGATACAGCATTGTTTCTCAACAGCTCTCTGCTCGATGCCCAACAGCAGGGAATATATCACGTGCCCATGCTTAAAAAGTCACAGGTACAAGTACACACAATCCCAAGTGGTTGAGTGAGACATGACCACATGAAGAAGACTGACCACGTGGACAAAATGGGATTCTTTAAATAAGGAAGAAAAGGGTACACAACGTTAGGTAAAAAGAACAGGTAAAAATTTCTTATCACTCAGAAATAGATTTTATTAATATTTTGGTGCATATCCTTCCAATCTTTTTCCCTTTTTTGGCTGCATCTCTTAAAATTATTACATTCTTTCTTTCTTTTGCTATTGAGGGTCTGCTGTGGTCCAGCACTGATCCAGGCAATGAAGACGTGATGGAGATAAAGGCACAAGCCATCATCTACAATATTTTAAGTCAGCTTTTTTGCTGCTGCAACTAAAAGACCCAACAAGAACAATTTTCGAGGAGGGAAAGCATATTTGGGGGCTCACAGTTTCAAAGATCTCAGTCAGTCCATAGAGAGCCAGCTCCATTCCTTGGGGCTTGAGGTGAGGCTGAACATCATAGTAGAAGAGTGTAGGAGAGGGAAGCAGCTCACATGATGACCAGGAAGGAGAGATGAGACTCCAAGGCCAGATACAAAATATATGCCCCAAAGGCACGCCCCCCCAGCGACCCGCCCCCTCCAGCCACACCCTACCTGTATACAGTTACCAATTAATCCCTATCAAGGGATTGATTCACTGACAGGTTTAAGAATCTTATAACCCAATCATTTGTCCTCTGAGCCTTCTTGCATCATCTCACACCTGAGTTTTCGGGGGTCGCCTCACATCCAAACCATGCCATACAGCAGGGATAGAGAGCAAGGAGGGAGCATGGAACAAGACCAGAAGGGGCCTGTCGAAGCACAAACCTGAAAGAAGGAGAGAATGAGCCACACGAAGATGCAGGGAAAGGGAATCCTATGTGCAAAACCCTCGGAAAGCAACATGTGGCCATGATCCAAAATCAGCAGAAGGGCACAGAACGGGGACAAAGGTGCGATGTAAGTGGTAAATTCCAAAGTGGTCAAGAACCAAGCCTGACAAGCTCTGGAAGGCCGCTGAGCAGCCTTTAGTTTTATTCTAAGGATGATGAGAAGCCCCTGGGAGGCCAGACTTGGTTGGGTGTGACTTGTATTTTCTAACTCTCGCACACAGGCTGCTCTGCTGAGAGCTCAGTGGGGGAAAAAATTCTAGGAAGCAGGTTTTTCAAGAATCTCTCACAGTTCCTTCAATTTGTTTATTTCTCATTTATAAGAGTAATGCATTCTATTCACTGACTCTCTCTTATATCTCTGAAAGTCTGTTTGAAGTGCTTGGTTTAGATTAGCGCTGTCCAGGAGAAAAATAATGTGAACCATATGTATTATTTTAAAATTGCTAATAAAAAAGATAAAAAATAAATAGGTGAAATTAATTTCAGTAATATTTAACCCAATATATGCTAAATATCCCACATAACATCAATATAAAATTACAAATGAAGAATTTTACATTATTTTCCTTGCATAAAAGCTTTGAATACGGTGCATGTTTTGTACTTAACTGGCACATCACAACTCTTACAAGACAAATTCCTAGTCCTCAATAGCTGCGTGCAGCTACTGGCTACCATTTTGGTCATGGCAGGTTGTGCAACAGGTTTCTACTGTTTCTTATTCCTTCCTAATGTGTTCTGAATGTTATTTCATGCTGTAGTATTTACTACTTAATTTCATAAATATTTTAATTATTAAAGGAATGGTTAATTTTAATATCTGTTATCACTGAGTTGTGTTGGATAGACATTGGCTCATTCATTTTTTGTTGTCTCTAACTTTTCATTTTAAATGCTTGAATTCAAATAGAAACATGTGTATATGCTGGCTAACTCTAGTTCAGACTTATTCATTTGTAAACGCAGAAATAAGTAATCTTTATGTAGTGATCATTAGCAGAATATAGTAACAAGTGGATAAAATCTGTAAACCTCAGACAAGATGTGAAGCTTCACTTTTTTTCTCTTTCTCTTAAGTCTACATCTTAAATTTGATTCTTACAGGTAATTTCCTCAATAATATACCTCATACTTCATATTGAAAAAAAACAAGTTGTGTTTTTGCTCTTTTTTTTCTGTTTTTTGCTTTTGCTTTTTGATTTTTGTTTGAGCACTTCAATCGCTGAGCAACAACCCCAGCCCTTTTACTTTCTATTTTAGTTTTTACTTGAGAAAGGATCTCACTGAGTTGGTCAGGGCCTTGCTAAGTTGCTGAGGCTGGCTTTGAACGTGCAATCCTCCTGCCTCAGCCTCCCGAGCTACTGGGATTAAAGGTGTGCTCCACCATGCCTGGATTTGCTTTTGTTTTTTAAACCATCACTGAAGTAGAATGAAATACCTGCTGTGAAAATATTGACTAACCAGGAGACTTAGGGAATAAGATGATTTTGTTAATTGACGTTTAAGGTTAATGTTTTGTTCCTTATTGAGAAAAAACATTTTTCTAAAATATACTAGGCAGATTTCCATTTAATGTAGTCTACTGACCAGAAGAGAATTTTCTTTGATGATTCCAGGAGTTGCACAGTCTCAGTGCTATTATTGTCTAATAGCAATCCATGTACAGAGAGGAAAGGAAAGAAAATTCAATTAACTGAAGATCTTAGTTAGCTTGGTTAGCTGAGGTCAGGCAAGATTGCTATGGTACAGCAGATAAGAGCAAGTCCTTTGCAGAGTAAGTGAAGGTACAGCAGTCAGGGATCCTTGACTGAATGTAACAGCCACACCAAGAGGCTTCACCAAACAGGGATTTGTCTGTCTTTGGAGGTCAACAGGCAAAAACAGGTATTGCAACTCTGCAGTGCCATCAGGGACCCAAGGTCCTTCCTAAATTCTCATTTTAAGAGATTTACATTATCCATGTTCTAGGCAAGAAGGCAGACAAAAGGCCACAGGACAACAGAAAGCCAATCAAGTCTGTCCAATTTAAAGGACACTTCCAGGAGCCACCCCCAAAAACTCTCATTGCAGTCCAATTGGCCGGGACTGTGCAACCTGACCACTGCAGCACCAAGACAGCCTGGGAGGCAAGTTCAGCTGGAAACACTGCCATCTGCAGCAAAACCAGTGTTCTGTTAATAAGAAAACTGAAATGAATGCAACTGGAGAAGGCAATCGCAAGTTGCACATTAGAGGGTCAGAGTTCTATTAAGGGAACAGGATGGTTCCTAAATTCCTGTGTCTCATGACAGATGACAGGGCATAAGAGGCTGATAAGACCGGTAGAACACTATTTGTGTCAAGAAATAATGTTGTCTTACCACCCAGCACCCCAAATCACACATGCCTCTTTATTTCTTCCTCAATGTTGAAAATCCTTCCATACACTTGCAAGAATAAATTTTCTACAGTTCTTTCCTCTTCCATTTCCCCTAGAGTTCTATCTAGCTTAACTATAGATCCCAAAGTCAGGAATTGTGACATTACTTCATCCATCTCATTTCAGCACAGCAAAGTGAATTCCTGGACATAATGAGACTCTTGATTATCCTCCTAAACCAGGTACTCTAATCAGCTGAAACCAAAGTCTCACTGCTTCAACTGCTCAAACAGAGCTGCTTTAAACAAATTGGGGTCCTCCACAAAAACACACTGGGTACTCTGTACTCACCCTCTACCACTACCATTAGTTCTGGCTTCTTCCTACTTCCCCACACTTGCCAAGTCTCACACTGGACTTTTCCATCTCTTTCATCATCTAAACACAACTCCATAGCGAAACACTTTTTCCCTGTGGTCCACTTCCATATGCTTCTCCCAACTCAAGTCAGAACTTGATTTTTCATCAGCCCACATCCCTCCAAACAAGACTTCAAAACATTCTTCCTCCAGCCTGGGATACCCTGATCTTGCCTTGCTCCTGCCTAATGCATGAACTGGTATGCCCCCCCCCCGCATCAGCAGAGAACAGGCAGCACCCCTAACTTCCTGCACAGTGTGCCAGGTTGGTGGAATCTAACTCCCTGAACGGAGAGGCTTGCTACCCTAATCCCAGCTGGGGGCAGAGGTGAAGTGTCAGAAAAGAGGGAGGATGTCCAACATGCCATTTTTGGTATTATTTTCCTGTAGAGTCCCAGCAACAATCCCTGAGGAAATGTTTGTGCCCCTTCCAGATCTTTTTAAAGAATTTTCAAACTCCTCTGCCTTTGGAGCAGAGAATGCTAGAAAAGAGAAGTTAGGAGAAAGAAAGGAAGAGGTGCCCACATCATCAGGAAAAGACAAATGGAAACTTTTCACTTTTAAATTTGCTAAGAAATAAAATCTGCTGTGATTGTGAGCAGTGGTCAGTGTTCTGTCCCAGGAAGGGAACGGCAAAAGACAAAGTCCTCCCAAATCTGCTGCCAGTCTTTTGCTCCAAGTTCTCTGTAGATCCGTCTTCCTTTGCCTGCTTTTGTTTCTCAAATGCTGCAACAGTCCAAAGAAGCTAAGTAATGTGCTGGTCATGAACTACTCCCAAATCACAACAAACATCTATTTGCAACTCATGTCACCTCTTCTCTGAGCCCAAGTGACTCTCTAGGCCAGCTCTGCTCTGTGCAATGGCTACATGATACATCTCTGTGTCAGGGGAGGAGTGCTCTGGAGACCTCTGCAACCACAGTTAAATGATCCTACTCAGAAAGAGCACTTGTCCCTTCCCTTCATATTCTGTTGATTAAAGCATATTCTATAGATTTGACTTACCAAAAGTGGCAGCGAAATGCAGCTCGTCAAGTGTTCAGAAAGAGGACAAATGGAAATACATACCGGAGAGTGACATCAATACCGACCACATATTTCACCTTGCTTTTTACCTCCATATTTCAGGGTGGCATGATGCCTTCTGCCTGGATGGCCCAATCTCCAAGGTGCTTCTTTGGTTAACTTTTATCCCTGTCAGTCACCACCCCCATGCCAGCCCCACACCCAGGTGGGAATTCTGTCCACATGATGACATTGTTAGCATCACCTTATTATTCATCTATCTCACACAAAAAACTACAAGATTCTGAAGGTAAATTACTGCTCTTTTTAAAGATCAAGTATGGAGCTTGGTATGTGTCACACGCTGAGGGATTAATCAATGTGTGATAAATTATGAAATAAATAAGCACACAGAAGCCCAGGTGAGCAACAATAAAAGGACACAGGGAAATGGAACAGACCACATTCAAAACAAAGGAAAACCAACATCAAGAATGCAAAATCAAACTTCCTACCTCTGTAAATCTGTTTACAAGTAAAATCCAATGAGATTATAAGATGTAGTCTGCTTCTTTATTTTTTGTTTTGTTCTGGTTTTGCCCCAGCAAGAGACAAACATTCCAGTACCTGGAACACTGTAGGATTCCATACCCTTCCTAAGAGTTCAGTTTACGTGTTTAGTTCCCTACCCTTCCTAAGAGTTCCATTGGTTTGAAAGAGAAAACAGAGGCAAACAAAACTCTATTACAAGGAATAAATGTTTACATCAGTGACAGATGTGGCTTATAACTTGAAATGTTGAGATATTTTATATATATTATAGAAGAACATATGACCAGAGGAATATCTCAAATAAAACAGAATGGCATGAACTCTATACCTCCAACATGACTCTTAGAAGAAATCACTACTAACAGTGGATGATTCCAGAAATTCTCTGCGTATGTTATACTCACATATGCTGGCAAATAATCTTTTCCTAGAAATGATATAATATTGTATAATTTCCTCTTTTCTCCTTGCAGTATATATGCAATATCTCCCTATCAGTATATACAAATGCATCTCATTCATTTTATTTTAATATATATGCATTTTTTAAAGAAAGAGCAGGAGAGAGAGAATCAATTTTATTTATGTTTTCATCTGGTCTTTGTTTCTCTGACATTTAGTTGTGTGCATGGTGCTGGGTTTTGAACCTGGGTCCTTGCGCATGCCAAGGAAACGCTTTAACTGTTGAACCACCACTCCAGCCCCATGTGCATTTTTTTAAAGTAAGAGAGAATTTTCAATTTATCTTTTCATCTGTTTTTTGTTTTCCCACTACTTAATTGTATAGGTGGTGCTGGGGATTGAACCCAGGTCCTGAAGCATGTCGGGCAAGCGCTGTACCACAGAGATACCACTCCAGCCCCATAAATGTGCATTTTAGCAAGTGGTTTCCATTCTATTCACTTATTATTTACATCCTCTTTCCCTTTTCTGAAGCTATCCCAATTGGGCAGTGAATGAATATGAAGAACTGGAATTCATAAAAACCAAAATTGTTTTACTAGTGATCATTAATGTTAATTTTTCCAAGATATAGCATTCTGTGTAAATAATAACAATTATAATAAAAAGTTATAATAGTATCTGTATTATTCAGAATTCTTCATAGGAACAGAACTAATAATATACATGTAAGAGGGGATTTTCCAGATTGGCTCACACAATCAGAAGCTGAATAGTCCCACAATGGCATCTACATGGCTCAACCCAGGAAACTGGAAGCCTCAGAACAAGAGGGACCAATGGGTACAGCCCAGTCCAGGATAAAGGCCTAGAAGCCCCCTGAAAATGGCCAGTACGAATCCACATTCAAAGACTGAAGAATCTGGAGTTCACAAGTGGTGGCAGCAGCAAAATGCACCCGATCAAGAAGACGTGAGCAGGCACAGCACAAGCTCCCCCTTCTTCCGCTTTTTTGTCCCATCTGGGCCACTCACATGCAATTCGCTGACCCACATGCCAACTATCTCTAGATCACCCTTACAGCACAACAAGAGGGGTGCCATAACAATGTTCTATGTGACTCTCAATCTAGTCAAGCTGACAACCAAGATTAGCCATCAGTGCAATACTGTTTATGTGGTAAAGAGAGGAATGTGGCTCTTCTCTTTTGATATATTTCATTGCCCATTCATAAGCATGAACTTTGTAATTCATAGAATAGGAATAATAGTATGTGATTCACAGGTTTATTATAAGGATTAAGAGATAATTTGTGTCATCTGTTTTTTATTCACGTGTATTCACTGTACCTATTAATAGGGCTCAGTGTGATGTTACAATTCATGCATACAGTATGACCTGTTCAAATCCTACATCTCCTTGTTTACCTCCTCCCCTTTCAAGCTCTAGTAATGACTACTGTATTCAGGTTGACATTTTTTTTAACTTCTACATATAAATCTGCATCTAGATTACTTAATTGAATATAATGTCCTAAATCTCATTCATTTTGCTGTAAAGGACAGGATTTCATTCTCCTTTATGGCTGAATACTATTCTATCATGGGTATATGTACCACCCTTTTTATTCATTCATCCACTGATGGGCACTTAGATTGGTTCCATATCTTGGCTATTGTGAACAGTGCTGTCATAAGCATAGGTGTACAGATATCTCTTCAGTACTCTGATTTCATTTCCTTTGGATGTATACCCTGAAGTGGGATACCTGGATCATGTGGTATATCTATTCTTAATTTCTTGAGGAACCTCCATACTGTTATCTGCAATAGGTGTACTAATTTACATTTCTACTTACAGTAAATGTATAATTTCTTTATTCACTTTCAATTTGAATAGTGAGAATACAGAACTTAGGCCAAACCCTTAACAAATGACTAACAACTTTTTGCAGTTTTGCATCTCCCTTACAAAGATAAAAAGAGACTTTACAGCATTCTTCCTTAGAATAAATGAGAAAAACTACTTCCCATTCCACAAAAAACCTAGAAGCCATCAAAATAACAATATATGGTCAACACAAAGCTACTAGTTATCTTCCACCTTAAGATAAAGATGTGTGAAAGAAAATGCTTCCCCTAGAAAATACTGTATATCAAGGGTAAAATTATTTTGAATGTCCTTACTTCAAAGATTTTTGCTTTGTTATATAACAAGTCTTCTTATTTCTCATAAACAGAATCAAAATTAAAGTCCCTCCCCCATCAATTTAAAGAAATACCCATGCTTCAGGCTTCCTGCATCAAAATTTTAATCCAGATGTAGCCAGTAGAAGCCCTTTCTTTGCCTACAGGTTAGTTCTGATGCAACTTTGCCTGCGGTTGCTGTGAATGCAGGCAGCAGTCAAGCTACCATCTGCACCTGACTCAAGAACTGCCAGGCCCTTGGCCCCATCATGGGCACTTTCTTCTGGGCTCCAGACCTTGGCTCTCTCGTGCAGAGGCTCTGCCTGGGTTGCCTCAGGTTGGCTCCAGGACCAAGCATTCACCTTTGCCTCATCAGGGGTCCCCCCTCTTAAGAGGCTCCGGGATACTGCCCCACTGTGTCTATGGCACCTCTAATTCCACTACTGTAGCCAAGAGACATGGCACCGACAGTCCTCCTCTAGATACCACATTGGCAGGTCACTGAGCACCTTCTCAAGGCAGCAGAGTTCTAGAGTGTGAGCTCAGAAGTCACACCTGACATTTAACTCCCAAGCTAGAGCAAACCATTTAATCTCCCTAAGCTTTCATTACTCGATTTTCAAACACAGGCTTAATAATAGTACTTGTGTAACAAGGTTATAACAAAGCAAAATAATCCACATCATGTGCTCAGTATAATGCATAAGACACAGGATGTGCTTAGTATGTGTAAATGGAGATGGCAGCTGCTATGCTTGGACCTGGAATGTCCCCCAAAGGCCATGTGTTTATGCCACGTGCTGCTGCTGTGAGGTGCTGCCCCACCCCACCAGAGTCCTAAAAGTGGTGGGACTGCATCATGAACTAGAACCCCCAAAACTGTGAACCAAAACAAACCTTTCTCTTTATAAGTTAATTATGTCAGGTATTTGTTACAGTAACAGAAAGTTGACTAACAATGGCAGTGATGGAGCTGAACCTCTCCAAAATGCCTTTGGTATTCCTGACTTATTTACCAATAATCTCCTAGAATCAAACCACATAACCTCCCCTAAGCTCAAGTAACAAGCTAGCCTGGATCCTTCCAGAGAAAAGGCATTCTGAGAAAGTTATGAAAATGTCCTTAAATGGCCAAGCAGGCAGAAGCAGAATTCTCCAAAACAGGTGAACCCCTGCACCAGAGAGCTACTGCTAAGGCTTCTCCTGTATTCATTTGAGGCTTGCACAGTTGTCTAAAAATACCCAACCTGCAGCCATTTTATTCTTCTTTTCCCCACATCTGCTTGCTAGTTTTTGAGTTCTTTTATTCTCCTTGCTCAAACTTCTGATTCCATCTTTTATTTATTAAACACAGTAGACAACGTGTCCTATGTTCAGTATTTGGTAATTCTAATATCTAAAGTCTCCAGATCCAATTGCACTGTGTGTGGTTTTGCTGGCAGTACCTCGCTTCCTCTTAAGTGTCGTGGTTTGGTGATGGTGTTTTCAGAAACAGGAGTTGTGGAAATGTTGAGGTGGGTGTGGAGGGTCTGTTTCTACAGTGACCATCTGCATCCATTCCTGTCAGGCTGGACTAAGCTGTCAATCAGGATTCCTTTAAATTTTGGTTTGAGGTTTTTTTGTTTGTTGTTTTTCCTGGGACTCAGGAGTAGTAAGAACTCAATCCCCACCTCCCCAAGTGCCTGAAAAACTTACAGATTCTCAAGGAAAACTTTCCACTACCCACAGCCAGGGTTTAAAAATGCAAGCATCCTCCTAGCTCCCTAAGACTTTCTCTCCCCTAGGTCACCCTTGCATGGTTCCTGGATTTGGGCGGCAGGAGCTTCGATGTCTCTCCCCACTGTATAGAAGTCCTGTGTTTATTTGCTGCCTCTGCAATGCAGCCTTTATATCTGAGGGTCTATGTCACCAGAAATCAGCAGCTTTCCCCATAAGAGGCTACCAGCTTCCACACTGCTTCACTATCCTGAGCTGCTTGCTTTCTCTCCTTTCCAGGCCTCTGGGAATGCCACTTATTTTCTTGCCAGTTCAGAGATGCCATTAAAATTAAAATTGTTTCTAAAATTCTATCCAGCATTTTTACTATTTTATATTTGTTGGACTTTTTAGGATATCAAATCCATCCATAATACTACCAGAATCAGCCTAGGTCTTCAATGTACTCTATATTTTACTTACCCCATTATTTGAATGGCTGATATTTTCCTCTCCTTGTCATCTGCTTCAGTTACTGTTGCGTTCCTGCTATGCTTTGGAGCCCTCGCTGTCTAAAAACAATTCACCTCTGCCTGAGTTTCCTCTTCGCATATCCTACCATACTATGGCTTTTCACATGAATCTTTCCAACTAGGTCTGCCCACAGGAGAAAGGCTATTGTGTGATTATTATTTTATTCTGTGACATAAAGCAAGATTTCTAGAAAATTTAGTTCTTTTTTTTTTCTAGATAGTAGGAAATTAAACCAGGGGCACTTTACCCCTGAGATACATCTCAAGTCCTTTCTTTTTAAAAAATATTTTCAGACAGGGTCTTACTATGTTGATCAGGCTAGCTTCAAATTTTTTATCCTGCCTAATCCCCTTCATTTGCCGGGATTATAGGCATGTGATACCACGCACAATGCAAATTTAGTTCTTGACAGATACAATAGAAATATACAAAGAAAAATGAGGGCTAATTATTTTCTTGCTAAGACAAGTCATGTTGAATAGACGATGTGGAATAGTACAGCATTTAATACATTGTCTGTCATAAAATATACCACATACAAAACTCTAATTAGGATGCTAGCCAACTCAGGAGATAGATATAACCATTTGCCTCTCTGAAATCCTTTTATTATCTTAAAATTAATCACAAAATTAATCTGAAATAATACATTAATAATTCCTCTATCACATGCATAAATAAATGTTGCTCTTCTTCTGAACTCAAGCTTTGGGGTTCTATGCTCAGCCTCTTAGAAAAATACAGGCTGGATTTGAATCCTTGCTCTAATCCTAACCAGGTGAGAGGCCAAGATCTGGTCACTGCTTCTCAGAGCCTCTGGTCTTCCTCTGCATAACCAGCGAAGGAGACCCCGTTTTGACAGGACTATGTTAGGATTTAAATAAGAATGTTTTAAAACTCCAAGTATAGTGCCTGAAATGTAGGTTATCTTTTTTAAAAGTGAATATAAAAACAAACACTATTTCTAGCTATATTTTTAAAAATAATCCTCTAACACGATCATAAATTAAATCACAAATATAATAAATACAGCACTTCCAATGGTGGGTCAGGAAGTCAAAGGCTTCTTCATGGATTGATGGGGGGAAATCTGCCCACTCTCCTTCACTTTGTCCTTTGTGAAGTCAATCCATTCTCCAACAGGATCAGTCAAAAGAAAGCCTGATGACTCTTACCTTGATCGAGAACAACAGGTAACAGCTGACCCTGTGTCTTGGCACCATCAGTACCAGTCCACGCAGTGCTACATTACTTCTCAGGCTACTCATCAACCATTCCTTCTGTCAAACACTCCAGGGAAGATTCCAGCTCCCACCATAGCACAGGCAGCTCCTCTGCTGGGAACATGCCATAGTCTTCTTCAGGCTAAGACCTACTAATTCCTTAGATATCAGCTTAGATGCTGCTTCCTGCGGAAAGAACCTCCAGCTTCCATGAGTACCCTGCTCTGCACGCTCAAAGCATCTCCTCCTCATCAAATCCACCGTATTACTGATATCCACTTATTGCCTGGATCCTCAGTAATGTAAGGTGCAGTAGAACAGGAACCACAGTTTCCCTTGCTCAACACTAAATCAAAATCCTAGTACAATGGCTGATATGACATAGGCACTATTTATATATAGAGAGAGATATATAGCTATATAGATAGATAATCAGTAGGAGAAAGGAAAGAGGGAAGTAAGGGAACATGCAGAGAACTGTGGCAAAAGACTACTTTGTCCCACAGACATCACTTAGAGGCAATTAGAAACATCAAAAGTGTTTGATCACTCAGACAAACCTAATCATCTGATTGACAAAAATCAAAGAAGTGACAGAGACTTTGAACTCCATCTTTTCAGTAAAAGCCAAATAGAGCTGAGGGAACTTTAAAATCCTAGATGCAAATTCCCTTGTTACCTTTGCAATGTCCCCCATTTATCAATCTGTCATCCCCACTGCCACCAACAAAGAAACTCATACACAGGAATGCACACACTTCATGTAGTGCATGACTCAGTACTGGTAGACTGGCACTAAATCTTGTTTGAATAACTGAATGGCACCCCTATACTCTCCCCATAAATCCTAAAGGGGCCTGGGGTAACACAATTTTACCCAAGAAATAGCACTGGACTGGCACAAATTCACCTCAAGCCTCCATCGTGTGATATATTTTAAATAACTCCATGGTTCATTCGTATTCTATACTTGGTCCTTAAAACTTGATTTTTCTCCCCCAGATTTCCTACTGATCCTCAGACAGCATGGTTAACACCTGATGACAAGAATGCCGCCATCCACAAAGTCTTGCAGTCCTCAGGGAGAGCAGGAAAGCAGTCACCTAGCTGCCTGCTAAAAACTCTGGGATGTTTCCACCCTGAGAGTGTGCTTTCTTGTCTAAATTCATGTGACCACAGGGAGGTGGCCTTTCTGCAAGGTACTTTCACACCATCTGGCTTCCATCTTAAATATTGCTCATTCCTAGCATTTCTGGGGAGGGAACTTCCTCAGCACATATGCCCAGGTTTCTCTCTGACCTGAACCAACCTATGTTTTTATTAAATATACATAATTTTAGAAGAGCAGGCTGATTAACACCTGATCTTTACTGAGCATGACAAACCCTGCACATTCCAACAGGTAGGATGACCACAGAGGGCCAAGTGGCCAAAGCCAGGCCTCAGCAAGGACCAGGGTTCATTCACCTCCAACAGCAAGAAAACGCTGCGGTACCTGCCTGCTGCTACATGTCTGTTCATGTTTCTCTATGAGGTCAGTGATTTTTGTTTTTAACTGAGCACATTCTCTTGCAAATTTGAAGCTAACAACAAACCCAGATGTGGTGTCTTAGCTAACATTTCCATGTGCATTTTTTTTCCTTCCTGGTATCTGTGTACCTAAGGTAGGAAGGGACTCCAAAATGCTTAAAACAGATGGAAAAGTGGTAAGACCTGGAAAGAGCGAGAAACCTGACAGTTTAACGTCCCTTATTCTTGGTTATTACCTGAACTTTTATATTTAAACTACAAAGTCTTGAAATTCATGAATAATACAGGAAATCTATAAAATGCCACTTTTCTGGAATAAGCAGGACATTAAAATGCAAATTGCAGTTCCACACACAGCTGTACTCGATGTGACAAATTAAGCTTTTCTTATTCCTAGTCTTGACATTTGCCTTCAAGATGTTTGTTCAATGTAGAAAGAAAGCATCAGGGATAAGCAGACAGAGAACAGGAGACAGCCCCAGAGAGGCCAGCCACCCCATACAAGGGCCCTAGGTATAAAGGACTGGCAGAATACATGGAAGAACCATCCTCTGCATGGCTGCATTCTCTTGGGAAGACCCTCTTACACAAAGGGCATGCTGCAAGGACAAAGAGACCTCTTAGAATGAGCAGGACCTAAATCTACATGAAGCTGAGAATTCCAGAAAGCTTCTGAGTCCCTGGTAGGCCTGGACTTCCACAGCTTGCACACTCAGCTGGATTTACAGAGCCGCCCTCCACCCCCCCTTATTCATTCAACATATTTGCTGCAGAGGAGTACCTGCCACAGGCCAGGCATGTTGGGGATACACTAGTAAATAACACTGACAAAGCTCCCTGAGCTTGCAGGCTGCAGCTGGGGACAGGAAATGAACACCATCATGTACCAGCTACAGAGCTAAGAACTGTACATATTTAACGCATGAGCTACCATGAGGTACCATCATCATCCCCATCACACAGATGAAGACACTGAGGCCCTGTGAAGTTAAGTCATTTAGCTCATAAACTTGTCCACAGAGGAGCTAGGATGTGAACTCAGGCACTGACTCGAGAGTCGGCATGTATGACTCCTACATTAGACTGCCTCTCATTCTCTCCTGGCCTTTTTCAGTTGTTCCCTTGTTAGTCTGTATAATAGAGTAGCACCTCCCGAGGGCAGGATCTGACCCTGGTTATCTTTGTCACTCACTGCTCACAACCCCTAGATGGTCTGCTTCATGAGTGCCCAATGAATATTTATTGAGTACCTGTCTCATCATTTATTGCTAAATTACCCTTACCCTGGGCTGGAGCTGCAACAGCAAGTGTTAGCACCATCTAGTGGAGAGAGGTCTGGCACAGGAAACAACCACTGAGAAGCTGTTTAGCAGGCAAGGGGAGCCAGAGGTTACAGGAATTATCTGGATAATTCAGGCCCACATCTGCATGAAAGTGCTTTGCCTCATCCTGCAGACCTCTGACAGCTGATTGCATAACACTTTCTGGTGGCTTCTTAATGTATAAAGTAAACAATATTTCAAACCCAGAATAAATCAAGCATTTGTATTTTTAAAGCATCAACAAAATAGAACATTTTAAACAGCGCTCTTGGGAGAAATCCATGATTATGGTCCCAATTCAATATAGAAGAGCTTTCAAATTCTTATAGGAAACACCTCAGCACCTGTACCTACAAATAACTGCACTGGACTTGTAAAGCAAATAAAACCAATCATTTGCAGACCAGGAATTAGATTGGATCTAGATATAAAAGTCAAAAAATATTGTTCCCAATCTCTATTTCCACAGGAACTAAACTCTGCATACTTGTACTAAATATAAGCCAACTATGCTATTGATGCATTAGTGTACGATTACACTTCGTTTAGAGTAAAACAAAAATTCAATTTTAACTCTTTTCTTAAGACCTCTTATTTAAAATAATAGGAAAAATAAGAGAGTTTTTTATTTCACTTAGCTGTTTTCAGTTGTTTTTTTCCCTTCAATATTAAAGCAAAGATAGAGAATAAGTAGATGAAAAATGCAGAGAAATACAGGAAAAGGCCAAAGTGGCAAAGTCAGAAAGAGTCTGTTCTATTCCCCTCGGTGCAACCTGGCATACTCCTATTCATCCTTCAAGACTTTGCTCAAGAGTCACCTCCACTGTGAAGTTCTTCCTGTTTTTACTGCACCCCTAGCTATTTACTCCTATTAAGATCCTACAGCACTTGACACTTAGTACAATAGATACAATAGGACATCACATTATGGTGATGCACTGAGTTGCCCTTCTTCCCCAGAGACCATGAGGTCTTTCTTGAGTTTCTCAGCACATCTGCCAGCTCAATGAAAGCATAAGTAAATGATCTTTTGAAACAAATACCATTTCCTTTTTCCTACATTATACTTTGTATTGTTATACAACAGGAAGTTCTTGAAAGTAGAATAAAGATCCAGCAATTCTGAAGTCCTCTGCATTGACTCTTCCTTTTGTGAATTTTTTTCCCTATATGATCCTTAAGACTAGTCTTCCCAAGCCACAAAATCAGCAATCATTGAAATGTAACATAGAAAAAAATAAAATAGTCAACAGATTTATTTTAAAATTCTATTTTCTTCTCCTGTCTATAATAAAACTGTACCAGGAGGGAGGCCCCTCATGCATGGGTGCATCTGTCTGAACTGAAAAGAATATGGAAAGGCTTGCTGGGAATATCAGATGCCCTTCATCAGTCCAAAAACTCAGACATGAACTGTTTCTTTAAATGCTGCTGGGAAACATACTTCTCAAGGTTCTTAGACAATTGAGAATCACTATTTCCATGGAAATGATAAACCAAACAGAAAGATCAGCCTGGCATGATTACATAAAATCAGCTACAATTAAACAAAAATACATCACTAGAGAAAGCACATACTTGCTAAATGCATTTTGTTGGTGTGGTGTGGTGGTCAGACACTTAGATTCAGGAACCAGATTTCAAATCCATGCTCTGCAGTGTACACATATGCTGCACAACCTTGAACATGCTGCATAATCTCCTAATACCTCAACTGTCTCATCTGTAAAATGAGAATAATAATAGTACAATACTGGGTTCGCAATGAGCACTTAACAGCGTCTGGCATACAGCAGATTTTCAGTAAAGATTCTTATTATTCTTTCTCTTTCCTAATTTATTTATTCATTACTTCAAAAAATGCATATTTAGTACACACACATTTGATAATGTTCTGGAGACCTTTACACACATCTCCATGGTTCCCAATTGGAAGAAATGGAAGGATCAGACTCAAGAGCCCACCCAATGTTAACATCCTTTTCTAGACATGGTATCTGAACTGCTACCAGGCTTCTGAAACGCTGCATTCAAATTTCATAGTTAAAATATATTAATCACTTTTTAAAGTGTGATGAAAACCATCACCCTTAGGTTCCCTATCAACCTGTAACTTGAGGGACACCACAAATGCTTTCATCTGTGCTACCTGGTTAATTCTGATTTTTGGGATTTGTTTTTTTTTTTCTGGGGCCCTCAAGTTAAGGCTTCCATGAGGACATATTTGAACTTTTTGGAAATGTGACACTCATTAAGAAAATCACAGGTCTTGTTTATTTTTTTTTTCTGTTTTGAAACTCAGACCTAGACGCATCTATTTACATAAAATTGTACAAGCAAATATATTTGCTTCTACAATTATTATATTTGTGTGTTCCACTCAAATAAATGAAAAGATACTTTCATATGGCATTTTCTGTCAAACAGTAACAAATTAAACTGGCTGAGTAATCCATTAATTGACTCTTTAAACTGAACACTTAACAATTAATACTGCATGTTCTTGTTATTTGCTACAATTTTAATTTTAAACAAGCATTCCCTACTCTTTTGAGCTACTGTATCAGTTAAATTAGAGAGCAAGCTATTTAAAATACTGCAATTTGCAATAACTCATCTATATGAATCCAGATTTTCTTGGATTTTGCAAAGGGAGGCAAAAGACAGGTCTGAGGGGAGAGAAAGTGTAAGAAAAGGAGAAAATTAAATTGGATAGTTAGACAAATGAGGCTGCAACTGTCTTCTACAAACACAAATTGCACTGCAAGTTTATTAAATCAGCTTCACTGCTCTTTTGGATGATTATAAGAAACAAATGTCACAAATTTTATCTAAAAAATATTATACTAATGAGGGGCTGGAGCGGTGGCTCAGGGCTGGCATGCACATGGATGAGGGTTCAAACCCCAGCACCATGAATACAGTGAAGCGTCAGAGCAACAAAAGCCACATGAAAAACTAAATAAAATTGATTCTTTCTCTCTCTCACTGTCTCCCTCACAATCTTTAAAAAAATTACACTAATAAAAACTCCCTTTCATCTCTTCTCCATATTTTTGTTTTTCCTATATCATATTTCATTTAAAGGGGGTGTGCAGAAAGCTTTGGTCCAAGTCATTCTCTTTCATGAGCATTGACCATGAGCTAGTAACTGTTCGCATTCCCATGTGGGACACAAAGAAAATTAAATATCACCAAGTCCCTGCCCACAAGAGGGTTTAATCCTCAAGAAGACAGACACATACATACTAAAAGTAAGACAGACAATATGTGGAAGTGCCATCAATGCATACACACCCACATTATATAGTATATAGCATATAACATATAATAACTAAAGGAGTGAAGAGGAGATAGATTCTGGGACACTTAATTTCAACTGCAAAGTTAAAGGAAGATTATATAGAGAACCTTTAAGTCAGTATTAACTTAGTATTGAAATTGTACATTGGATAATGAATTGAATTCATGAAAAGTATTGAGCAGAAAATGCCAAGGAAACATTCAGAAGTAGATAATTGAGAAAATGCTCAAGAAAGATGAGTGAAGGCTGCAGCAGTGGCTCAGTGGTTATGGTGTTCACCTGGCATGCGCGAGGACCTGGGTTCAGAACCCAGTACCACGTACACAACAGTCTCGGAGCAACAAAAGCTAGATAAAATTGGTTCTCTTTCTCTCTCTCCCTCCTTCCCTCTCATGTCCCTCTCTCTTTAAAAGAAAAAAAAGAAAGATGAGTGATCCAGGTGTGTGTTAACATTTTTGTTCATGTGCACTGAAAGGAGAAGAGGAAGAGATAATAATAGTGAATTCCTGTAACTTTACATTGCCTCAGCAACCATTCCAAATATAAGTTGGACCATCTCATACCAGAAGTTGGTCACTCTTGACACAGTTGCCAGTTCTATAACCCTCCCAGTTCCTCACTGTGGTCAATCCAGATTCCTGCCTGATACCACAGCTCCCTGGGGCAACTTCTCTATGTGACAGCTAGATACAGGCTGCTTGACTGACTCTACTACACAGAAACACCACAGGATCCAACTATCAGTCACAGCAGGACCTCCTGGAACTTGTGCCTGCTTGCTTTAAACTCACCAGATAAAACTCCTGATAGGAAACCTGTTTGACTAATACTCTGGATCCAATAAAGGACCCACCGGTCCCTTTCTCCCACTTTTTCTACCTGTACTACAACCTCCATATTTATGGCCTACAGGCATGCCATGTACACACCAGGACCTGTAATCAATAAAATCTTCCATCTTCTATCTCTCTCAATCACTGCAGGGGTGCTCTACATCTTAAAGACCCTAAATTAAAACAGCAGTTCAAGAAAAGAAAAGGCTAGCCAAAATTAAAATATGTAACAGCCCTAAAAACTATATTTAAAATTGTACTTACTTCTAATATCCCTAAAGAAAAGAATTTTTTCAGTTAACTCTGTTCATGTTCCCTCTGTTATTTCATCTCTTCTCCATATTTTTGTTCAAGATACAACTACAATTTCTATGTTGAAATTCAATAATTTTCCCCCCATGAGAAGTCAAATAATACTTATGCTATCATTTAACTCTCAAAAATTCACAATCATATATATATATGACACATATCAACTATGGGGGAAATATAGAAGAGTCAAGAGATTGGGTTGTGGTCGATGTGGGAGTGATTCTGGATTAGGATCAAACATATATCATATTGTTACTTTATATGCACTTTTAATTGTACAATAACTCAACTCCTCAACAAAATAAAATAAAATGATCCAAAGAAGATCTGAAAAAAAAAGAAATTCAATGATATGATTGTACAACAACTCAACAAAATAAAATAAAATGATTCAAAGAAGATCTGAAAAAAAAAGAAATTCAATGATTCTCTCTTTATCTTTCTTAGCAAATTCCTACAAACAAGAGAATTATTCCATTATTTAATGAGAGTTTGGGCTCCTCGAATCTGAAATGTCTGGTCATAGTTGTTTCTTATAGTTCTTTGGTGTTTACCTAGGATATCTCCAAATCTGTTTTCAGTGTAGTACAAAAAGGCATGTGAATTTAAAGAACTTGGAAAAGAGAAGAAATCATATGGCACAGAGCTCAAACTCCTCATTTTCAGAAGCATCTACCTCTCAGAAATATTAGATGACTCTTAAAAAACATTAAATAAAACAGAATATTAGACTGTTTCATAAAAACACTAAATTTTGTTTGAAGTGGTCATGCAAGTTCTTCATGTACATACCTAGTGATTAGAACTTCATTTTGATTCCATTATTCAAATTATCAAAATTTTTGGTTTCCAATATGATGCAGAGCACTACAGGAGATGAGAAACAATACAACACCAAGTCCCCAGTTCTAAAGACTTCAGAATTTCTAAAGGAGAAATTCTGTAAACAGAAGGAGATTTTTATTTGCACACTTATTTGTGGGGATTCTGTTGCTATCTTGTTTTCTGCTTGCAGTGATATAACAGGGAATTACTCATGATTTTTTTTTATTAGAAGAATATAGAAATACAGTTGAGGGGAAAACATTATCAAAACATTAGCAATCAATGGATATAAACTTTGTTATCGAGGGGAAAAACCATGATTCTTAATTTATAACACATAATCAACATTTGTCCTTGCATGACTCTATTTTGTATTTATTTACTTTTATCTATTTCATTTATCTTAAAAAAATAATACAGTATGAATCTATGGATATAGCTCAGTGGTAGAATGCTTGTCAAGCATGTGAAAGGACATGGCTTTAATCCCCAGTTCTGCAAAAAATATAATAATAACAATAATAATAAATATAATATGAACACTGTCAATGTACCATCTATCCAAAGAGTTAGAATCTAATCATTTGCATCTACCCTTGGGTACCTTCCTTCCCTCAAACAGGAGGAGAGCTCACTTCTGATGACTTAATGGAACTGGTCAGACTTGAGCCAAGGATGATCAGTAGGATGTGGATAGATGGAAAAGAATTTCCATACGTGAATAAAAGCTTGAAAAAATATTAAAAAATAACTACAAGGAAGGCTTGGTAGGGAAGGAAGAAACAGAAATGAACTCAGCTGAAGCACTAATCTGTCTAAGGGCTTCGTGAGAGAAAATGGAAAAGATACCCATTGGTTGAGAATGCTAAATGACACCAAAGATGCCCTAAGTTTATTCCGAAGACAAAAGGGAGAAGTGAAGAATTTTAAGGAAGGAAATAATTAATCAAAGTAGTATTTTGAGAAAAATCAACAGAGTGAAAACAGAATAGATTTAAAAGAGAGAAATCAAAATCAAAAAGTTCAGAGTTAACATAAGAAAATGTTGTTGGAAATGACATCTGGCTAACATTCTAATAGCAGCCACTGCCAGATTCTCACAAAAGAGAAAACCAAAGACAGAACAGTCATAAAAATCACTTAAATGAACAGTCTACCTATTAACAAATACCCTTTTACATGTTCAACAAGACACCACTTAAAACAAGAACAGATATAAAAATCATAAAATGATGAAGAGGGTACTGGCACTGTAGCTCAGTAATAGAATACTTGCCTAGCATGTACATGGCCCTAGGTTTGATCCGCAGCAACCCACCCCACTAAAAAAGTTGAAGAGCAAAGATTCATCAGACAAACACTAATTTGAAAAAGCAAGAAAACAAAGGTGACCATATTAATTTCAAGTAGAGTATATAATTCACCTAACTTGAAATGTCTTTGGGAAAATATAAATTTCACCAAAGTACACAATGTAAAGAAATCACAAAAAAACTAAAAGAAACTTTAAGATTTTTTAAATTCCAGAAATAGACGGTTTTACTACCATGTCCTTTTCTTTCTTTTTTTTATTTTTATTTTTGAACAACCATACAAATTTTTAACAAAATAATATAAAATATGTATAGTTTCTGGATACTAGATTTACTCTAGAAGTGCCCCCCCCAATTTCCCACCCATATCCCTCCCTTCCCTTACCCACAATATCTCTAAAAAAGTATTAGGCTGTATAACATTACACCTTATCTGGATTTAACACATGATAATAGACCACCTTTCTGAATTGCCAAGGTCTAGTTCCAACCTCCACAGATAAGTGGAGACATTCGACCCTTGGCTCTCTGGGTTAAGCTGATTTTACTAAGCATAATTTCTTCCATAGCCATCCATTTACCTTCAAAGGTTGCAATATCATTGTTTCTAATTGCTGTGTAAAATTCCATGGTATATATGTACCACAGTTTTTGGATCCATTCATCCGGATTTTTGAGGTATGTTTGCGGGGAGTAGCATTTTTTTTTTTTTTTGAAATCACACCAAAAACAAAGATAATGGGAAAAAATGAGAAAAATGAGCTAAATCTCTTATGAATATTGATGCAAAAATCCTCAACAAATTTACTAGCAAACCAAGTTCAACAGAATATTAAAAGGATTATAATTATTATTAAGCAGGATTTATTCCTGGAATGCAGGGACAGTTCAACACATGAAAAACAAGCAATGTAATATACCACATTAGAGCTGGGCACGGTGGCACACGCCTGTAATCCCAACTACTCTGGAGGCTGAGGCAGGAGGATCACAAGTTTTGGCCAGCCTGGGCAACAGAGGGAGATCCTGTCTCAAAAGAAAAAAAATGCACCACATTAACAGAATGAAGGACAAAAGACACAAGATCATCTCACTTGATGCATAAAAAGCTTCTGACAAAATTCAACACCCTTTCATGATAAAAAACACTCAGCAAACTAACAAACAAAGTGTTGGGGAGGAAATGGAGAGAGCAAGAAATCACCTCAACATAATAAACACCATATGTTGAAAAGCCCAAAATCCAAAATTAATATCACACTCAATAATGAAAAACTGAAAGTTTTTCCTCTAAGACCATAAAGAAGGCATGGATGCCTGTTCTTGCCATTTCTACTCAATATAATATGTACTGGATGTCATGACCAAAGCAATCAGACAAATATTTTAAAAAGCATTGAAATTGGAAAGGATGAGGCAAATTATCTCTGTTCACAAATGGTATGATCTCATATAGAGAGACTCTACATATTCTCCCATAATAGAACTAAGAAACAAATTCTACAGAACTGTAGGACACATAATTGCCATGCAAAAATCAGTTCCATATTTTGTACATTGACAATGAACAATCTGATAGGAAAATTTAAAAACCATTCCATTTACATTGGCATTGAAAAGAATAAAATGCTTAGGAATTAACAAGGCAAAAGACTGACACACATAAATCTATAAAATATTGCTAAAAGAAATTAATGGGGACAAAAATAAATGAAAACCCCCCACAATCATAGATTGAAAGAATTAATATTATTAAAATGTCCATACTACTAAAAGTGATTGATTCAACACAATCACCACTAAAATCCTAATGACAAGTTTAACAGAAAGAAAAAAGTATCATAAAATTCACATGGAATCTTAATACTCATAGAGGACAGCCAAAGTAATTTTGAAAAAGAACAATGATGCATACTTTCTAATTTCAAACATTACTACAAAACTATAGTCATCAACACAATGTGGTTTTGGCATAAAGGAGTAGCATAGAAGAGTGAGCCCCAAAATATAGTGTTGGGTATATGGTCTCAAATAATCTTTGACAAAGGTACCAAGACCACACCATGGGGAAGGGCCATCTCTTCAACAACTAGTACACATCCCAAAGAAAATAAATATAGTTGAATCCTTATCTTATATCACATACAAAAATCAACTCAAAACAGACTGAAGACCTAAATATAGGACTGAAAACTAACATTCTTAGAAGAAAACATAGAAGGAAAGCTTAATATCATTGGATTTAGCAGTGACCTCCTGGTATGACACCAAAAGAAGACAAAAGCAAAAAAATTGGACTACAGAAAATTTGAAAACTTCTGTGCCTCAAAGAAAACAATCACAAAAGTTAAAAGACAACTTATGGAATAGGAAAAAAATCTGCAAAAAAAGCACTTGCAAATCATATATCTGATAAGGAGTTTATAACCAGAATATATAAAAAATAATTCCAACTAAGAACAAATAAACATGATTTTAAAATGGGCAGAGAACTCAGAAATTTCTTCAAAGAAGACATACAAATGCTCAATAAGCATATTAAAGATCCTAAATATCAGCAATCATTAGAGAAATGCAAATCAAAACCCTAATGAGATGTAATCGCACAATCATTAAAATAACTATCATTTAAAAAAAAAAGAGTAATAAGTGTTGGGGAGGAAATGGAAAGTTAGAACCTCTGTGCCCCATTGGTAGAAATATGAAATGCTACAAAGGCTATGGAAAACACTATGGTGGTTACTCAAAAATATTTAAATTAGTATAACCATATTATTCACAAACCCCACTTCTGTGTATATATCTAAAAGAAGTGAAAGCAGGATCTTAAAGAGATATTTGTACATCTGTGTTCTTTTAAGCATTATTCACCATAGCAAAGAGCTGAAAGCAACATAAATGTTCATTAGCAGACAAATGGTTAAAGAAAATATGGGATATACTAAAGTGGAGTATTGTTCATCCCTAAAAAGAAGGAAATTCTGTCCATGCTGCAAATATGAATTCACCTTGAAGATGTTATGCTAAGTAAAATAAAAATACTGTGGGATTTCACTTTGATGAGGTATCTAAAATAAACTAATTAATAGAATAGTGGTTTCCAGGAGTCAGGGAAGGGGAAGAGGAAATAAGATATTGTCAACAAGTGTACAGTTCCTGTTTTACAAGTTGAAAAAGTTCTAAGGATCTTTTTACACAACAATATGAATACAATTAACATCAGTGTTAGGGTGTGGATCTGGAATGTTCCCCAAAGTCTCATGTGTTCAGAGGTCGGGTATTTGGGAAGTAACTGGATAACGAGGGCTCTGACCTCAGCAGTAGATTAGTCCATTGGTGGCCAAATGGACTACAGGAAGGTGGGACTCAGATGGAGGAAACAGGTCACTAGCGGCATGCCCCAGAATGATTCATCGTCTCTCTAGTCCAATCTTCTCTTTCTCTACTTTCTGGCATCCACGAGCTGAGCATCTGTCCGCCACTACACTTTTTGGCCATGAAGGTTCTGGCTTGGAACCAGCCAACCAGGAACTGAATCCTCTGAAAACCCAGAGCCAAAATAAATCTTTCCTCCTCTAAGTTGTTCTTATCAAGTATTTTAGTCATAGCAACAAACACTGATTAACACAACTAGTAAACTGAATACATAACATAATTAAAATGGTAAATTTTACATTATGATTTACCACAATTAAAAAGAAATGTAATTTTTCAATGCACAGGCTAAATAAAATGATGAAAAGCCATGTAGTTCATTTTTAAAGCTAACATAAATCCAGATCAAAACAAAATTAGCACCAAAGGACAATGGCCAATAAACTATAGACCAGTCCCATAGCTTTAAATTCTATAGGCATTAACTACAATAGAGCATTTTTAATGAGACATTATTTTAACACATAAGAAAAAATATGATCTCTGTCCTTGTAGAATTTAAAGTCTAGCTATTAAACAAGTAACTATTAGAATGATAAGTGCTATGGTTTACATAAGTGTCCCCCAAAGGCCCATGTATTAAAGGTTTGGTCCCCAGCTCATCATGTTACTGGGAGATAGTGAAACATTTAAGGTGCAGAGGTCTAGTGGAGAGGGTCTTCTAATCACTAGGGGCATACCTTTGAAGGGATTGTTAGAAGTCAAAACTACTCCTCTTTTTCTCTCTTTCATTTCTGAAAATGCCATTCACTCTCACCATGATGTGCCTCATCACTAATCACGCACTGAAACCTCCAGAACTGAGCCAAAATAACTCTTTCTTCTTTTAACATTATGATCCTAGGTATTTTGTTACATCAACATAAAGCTGACTAACAATGGGATAAAAATGTAAAAAAAATCCATAAAAACATTCTTACAGAACTTAAGCTAAAAAATCACTAATAATGACCACTGAATAGATTACTACAAGGAATGCAAGGGCAGTTTGATATTAGAAAAATCACTTATGTAATAGAGGAGTACATCAATATATCTAATAAAAAACATTCATACATACAATGAAATAAATGTAATAATGTTAACCAATTTTTTCAAAGCTTTTATAAATGGAAATAAGATCTGCTTAGAATGATGGACCATTTTACAATAGGCCTCAATCCTTGTACACCAATTCCTTGATATATATAAAGATAGCTTTTTAATGAATAATAGTAACAGAATGAGAAAGAATGGACCAAAAATCATAAGGAGTCCCTTAAAGGCAAACAGTAGACTGGATCAGATTGATAAATGCTCAGAGAAAATAACTGCTAAACACATGGAAGATCTCTAGGGTACTCTAAGCTTGCATCTGGTAGACACAGGAGGGTGCCCCAGGAAACCAATAGGATGATGTGCATGAGAGCAGTTGTCACAGCAGCAAAGAGATAGGCAATTCTGCCACCCTACACTCTTCCTTACTCCCAAAACACTAACAAAACAAATACCCCCTGAAATGCATCTGACTCTCGCTCATGGTCACTGGAGGCTGTTGCTTAGGGAAAACCCCATTAACAGAAGGATGAGATGAGCCCCCAACCAAGTAACCAAACCAGCATCACCAAAGTAAGGTAGAAAACTCAACAGCAAGAACACATACAAGAGAAAGAAGAATGATCAGAGCAAATGGGAAAAGACTGTAAGTCAGTTAAGTTTTTAGAAATATAATTATTTTCAGATAAACCAGACAGGCTACTGCAATCATTAAAAAGTGAAAATGAATAGGAAAAAACCGTATTGAAATTCAGTAAGAAAATTGTGAATCAAATCAGTAAGATAAATGTGAATCAAATCATTCTTAAATTTATCTGGAAAAATACTCAGATGATATTAGTCAAGAAATTTTGTAAAAGAAATGAAATGGTCTTATCCGATATCGAATGAATTAAAAGTGCAATGTATTGGCATGAGAGTTGATATCATAATAATTAATAATAAATCAGATAGAATAGCCCAGAAACAAATTTTAGTATATATTAAACCTAATTACAACATGAAAACAAAAATCACCAAAGAACTAAATGTTAAAAAAAAACCATGAAATATCTAAAGCAAGTCCCAAATAATGGCTGTCAAAGGATGAATAAGAATCTCTTAAGTAAAAAAGTCATTTCAGCAATAATAAAAGATAAATTTGACTATATTAAAAATACCATACAAACTTAAAAAGATTAGGGAAAATCAGAAAAATATACCTGCAATAAGTATGACAAAAAGGATTATCCTCCAATGTGCTCTTAGAAGTTAATTTTTAATTAATATACTAAAAGACATGGAAAAGAATGATTATATATACATTCACCAATTTAATGGCATTCATCTCTAAATGGTAAACATGAAAGTTCTATTTCCTTTATACTTTTTTGTATATCTCAGATTTCCTTCAATGAATATTGTCTTTTTATCCAGAAATAAGGTACATTTTTTGTTGCTGCTGTTCCACATAGTCTTACATATTGGAGGAATCGTTACATAATCATGCATACATGGATATTGACAAAGTTAAGGCCAATCCTAGTCCAGGATCTCCCTGCTTTGTCGACTCCCCAACTTTTATGTCTCCTATGCATTTACCTCCATGTTGTAGATAGAAATAAGCATGTACATGGATACTAATTTTGAAATTTCTGAGTTTCTCTTTCTGCCTGTGTATAGCTGGGCTTATCATGGGAGTTGGGAATTTCCATTTGCATTGACACTCCCCCAATCCCTCCCTCCCCTTTTTGCCTCCCTCTCTTCTCCCCCTGCCTTCATAGTTATGGTTCCCACATTTATGTAAAATTTCATCTATGTTGAGATTATTATTTAAGCTTAGCTAACTTTCATCCTGTCTTAGATTTTACTCTAGCTTTCATATGAGAGAAAACATTCAGCCCTTAAGTCTGAGTTTGGGATATTTCACTTAGCATAATTTTTTCCATCTCCATTCATTTGGCTTCAAATGCCATGATATCAGTCTAATAGCAGAGGAGAACTACATTGTATATATATACCACAGTTTTTTAATCCACTAATCCAGTGAGGGGCATCTGGGTAAGTTCCATAGTTTAGCTACTATAAATTGAGCTGTTATAAATAATGATGTAGCTATGTCTCTGTGGTATGCCGATTCTAGCTCTTTTGGGAAAATACTCAGGAATGGGATAATTGGGTCATAAGGTGGTTCCAACCCTAGTATTTTGAGGAGCGGATGTACAAGTTTGCAGTCACACCAACAGTATAATAGTGTTCCTTTCTTCCCACAATCCCTCCAGCATCTGTTATTGTTTGTATTCTGGGAATGTCATATGTGACTAGGTATTTGTTCATTTCTTCTAGGTTATCAAACTTGGAAAAGTATATCTTTTTAAAGTAAGTTCAAATAATCCTGTGGATTTCAGTTGAGTCAGTGGTGATGTCTCCATTTTTGTCTTTGATTCCGTTGATTTGCTTCACTTCATTCTTCCTTTTGGTGAGGTTGGCTAGCGGACTGTCAATATTACCTATATTTACAAATAACCAACTCTTTGTTTTGTTCATTCTTCATATTCATTGATTTCAGCTCTGGTGTTAGTTATTTCCTGTCTTCTATTAGGTTTGGGATTGGATTGTTCCTCTTTTTGTAGGGATTTCAGTTGGAGCATAAGTCTATTTATTCTGGCTCTTTCTTGATTTTTGATGAAGGCACTCGGTGTTATAAATTGACCTCTTAAGAATGCTTTCATTGTTGTATCATCATTCTCATTCCTTTTCAGTAATTTCTTGACTTCTGTTCTCATTTCATTTTTGATCCATTCTTCATTTAAGAGATTACTATTCAATCTCCAAATATTTGTGTATTTTCTGTTGTTTTTCCTTGCTGTTAACTGCTATGAATCATACCATTATGGTCTGACAGGATACATGCGATTATATCAACATTTTTATGTATTCTAAGATTAGCTTCATGATCTATTTTGGAAAAGGATCCAAGTGCTGCTGAGAAGGTAAACTCAGCAGATTTGGGATGGAATATTCTGTAAATGTCTGTTAAGTCCAATTGATTGACAGAGTTGTTTGGTTAGAGATGTCTTTATTGATCTTTTGCTTTGATGATCTGTCTATTGATGATAGCGGAGTATTAAAATCCCCCAGTATTACTGTTGAAATCGAAAAGAGGTTTAATGTCCTTGAGTACTTGTTCCCATATATTTGGGAAGGTTCTAAGTGGGGGCATAAATGTTAACTATCATTATGTTTTCTTGATGTATTGCTCCTTTAACTATGATGTAGTAACCTTTTTTATCCTTCCTAATTTTTAGTCAAAATTAACTTTGTTGGATGTAAGGATTGCAACACCTGCTTGCTTTCTTGGGCCACAAGTCTGATAGGTTTTTGTCAACCTTTCACCTTCAATCTGTATCTAATTTTACTGTGAGGTGTGTGTCCTATAAGCAGCATATTGTTGTATTTTATTTTTTGATCCAGTCAGCTAATCTGTATCTTTTGATTGGGGCATTGTATCCATTCACGTTCAGTGTTAGAATAGATATATTATGATTCTGGGTCCCTGGAACTGTGACCTTTGCTGTATTTTTCCCATCTTGGATATCTTTTAGTGAGTTTTGTTATTATTGATTTTCCTCCGTTCCTGGGCTTTGGGAGTTGTTAGCTTGTTCTCCTGAATGAAGTTTGTCTTTGACTATTCTCTGTAGAGCTGGTTTTGCACTCATGTATGTTGCTAATTTGTTCAAATCATAGAAGTATTATATTTCCCTATCACATTTAAAGCTGGGTTTGGCAGGGTATAGTATCTTTGGCTGAAAATTATTTTCTTTCAATATCTGAAAAATATCATTCCATGTTCTCCTGGCCTTTATTTTCTGAGGCAAAAAATCCACAGTAATCTTTATTTGTCTGTCTCCGAATGTGATTTGGTCTTTATCTCTTACTGCTTTTAAAATTCTTTCCTTCATTTCTCTGTTATTCATTTTGTATATGATGTGTCTTGGTGAGTTTCTCATTTGGTTAAGTGTGCTTGGTGTCCTATAAGTGTCTTGAATTTAAATTTCTGGATCAATTCCGATATGGGGAAATTTTCTTTGCTATCTCATTGAGAAGGTTCTTTATGCCATTCGTTTGTTGTTCTATGTTCTCCCCTATCCCAACGACTCTCAGGTGATTTCTTCTCATCTCATCCTACACTTCTTAGAAGTTCTGATCATGCTCAGTAAGTTTCCTTTCTTGTCTATCCTCCTTGCATTCAACATTGCTCAGCCTGTCTTCATTGTCTGATGTTCATTCTTTGAGAGCAAAAGTTCTTTTTTCTACTGAGTTTACTCTGATATTATTATCTTCCAATGAGCTTTTAATTTTGTTGACTGTGCTTTTCAGTTCTAAGAGCTCTGCTATGTCTCTTTTCAGAATGTCTAGCTCTTTATCAAAGTGGTCTCTCAGCTCCTGAAATTGCTCTCTTATTTCCTTTCAAGTCTTCTTTTAATTCTTTAATTGATTTAATAATTAGATTGTTGAAACTCTTTCTAGGTTTTCATCTAGGACCCCGTCCATGGACATCTTTGCTGGCGAGTTGTGAGTTTAAGAAGGATGAGGATTGTTTCCGTTTTTCCTCATTTTTAGTTTCAGGGAGTGGGGCCTGAGATCTATCACTGGATAATTCACTTTGGGGACTCTGCTGATAGGTGTGGAGTTTTTGTCTCTTTGCTTAGTTGAGCTGGGGTACAACCTGGATTACACAGTTCAATGGCTGGCTCCCCAAATTATGAATTATTATGGACCCTTATGATTTCCAATACCTCAGGAGGGAAGGGATAAGAATCAATATATACATCCAATGCATACAAGAGTAAGGGTTGAACTGGTTACTTTGTACCTACTATAGTTTTTACAGTGTTAATTACCACCTATGAGGGCAAATGGATTAGCAATTGTCTTCCATGAGAGGTTTCAGACTATACTTGGTTTGAAAGCAAACACCCATTTTCAAGTTTGGCATTCACTTCAGTTTTCCAACACCTCTGTAGGTGAAGGGAAAAAAGTCTACAGATCAAAGGGAATATGATAGGAACGTAGTAAGGAATGTGTGAATTTGGAGAGAGAACAGCAAGACAGTGGGGATGATCTAGGATATTCTGCTAAAATAAAGAAAAGAAAGAGGAGAAGACTGGGGTAATGAATTTGAGGGAGGATTAGAGAGAGAAGAATAAAGTTTAGATGTTATCAGAGGAAAGGGAAGAAGGGGGTACCACAAAAGTTCACTATCGGGAGACTCTACAGCACAAAGAGAACATGTACTAGTTTACAAATTCACAAACAGCCACAAATCAAACCACAACAATACAAACACAGCACACACAGCACAAGAACCAAGAAGCAAAAAGAAAAAAAAAAACAAGGCAAAATGGACATACAAAAAAATTTTAAAAAATACAAATGCAAGCACACAGCAACAAGAAAACAAACAAAAAAGTGGGGGAGGAGTTGGGAGAGTTAGGAATTATAACCACTAAGGTCAAAACATACAGTGGGGGAAACATGTTTTTATCTGACATCTAGGAGGACGCACTTCCAGGGTAAGGTTGCTGGAGACACTGTGATTTGCTGTTCTCAGGTGGAGGTCAGATTCCAAAGGAGTCCACCCAATATTCTTCTCATGTGGCGGGGGGGGGTGGTGGTGTGTGTGCAGACTTTCACTGCCCCTGCTTCCTATGAATATAGTTTTTTGGTCTATCTGGATTTTGTGTCTGCCTGCCCAAACTTGTACCCTGTTTCAGCTGGGACCTCAGGAGCCACTGGCACTCTTGTGGATCCTGGATCAGCTGTAAGGGTATCTTGCTGTTCCTAGGGGAGTGGTTGGCCTGAACTGAGCTCTCCTGGGACAGCTGTCACCCCAGACTTGAGTGACCTGAGGCCCTCATTTGTCCCAAAGGAAGCTGCCTGAGGCAGTCTCAGCCCCAGCAAGGGGTATGGGCGGTGACAGGAAGATACTAACCCAACAAGACCAGCCCCTGGGGAAGCCTCCAATGCAAACTCAAGGGGCCTGGAAGCCAAGTCTCACTCAGGACACCCAGGGCCTGTGGGACAACCTCTGTTCCCAGGTCTTAGGGCCTGAAATCAGAGGAGAGCATTGTTCCCCAGGGTACCCCTTCTATTCCTAGGTTGCTGAAGCAGAAGGTAATCTGTGCCCAGCCTGTAAAGACCAGGTGGTATCTGTGCTCCAGGGTCATAAGTCCTGCAAGCTGGCTCCATCCAGCCTATGTAGGTCCTGTGGATCCACCTGTGTTGCAGAGTCCTGAAAGCAAACTCTGCCCAGAGTGCATAGGTTGGGGGTAGGGAGCAGCCTCTGTTCAAGAGTCACAGGACCAACAGATAGGGTCTGGCAGGCACACAGGCCGGGGGTAGAGAACCAGAACACTGGGGTCCTGGAGTGGTCAGCTGCCTGATGGCGCAGCCACTGGGGCAACCTCTGATCTGAGCACAGGGCTCTAGGAGCAACTGCTTGGACTGCCTGCCAAGTCAAAATGGCAATCACCCAGCCACTGCCAGACTGGGGGAAGTCCAAGTTACATGCTCTAATGCAGTCCTTGGGTTACGCTGTGGAGCGCAGTGTGAGTCCTTCTAATATCAGAGATCTCTGTGCCAATGTGTCCTTCTATTTGTGTGTGCAGGTCCCTCCCTCTGTGCTATACAGCAGCCCACCTGCTGAGTCATGGTCCTTGCAGCCAGAGCTGCTAATTCCCTATTTGGTCTTTCTTCTTTGCTTAGCACATCCAAGCGTCTGTGCCTCTAATCTTCCTTACTTGTCTACTAATGAGTTTAGGCAAAAATTTCATCATTCACACACCTTACAAAGAGGCACTTCTCCCACCATTGGCATCCCGCTTCATGGAGAGATTCTACATGCAGTCCTGCTGCCGGTTGCCATCTTCCCTTCCCTTAGTTACTTCTAAATCAAATGAAGATGAACATCCAAATTGAAATTATGCTATTATATTGTATGCATCTGTGAACATGTAACAACAAATCCCATCAATAATTACAACTATAATATACCAATAAAATGTAGAAAAATAAAAACAGGAAAAGAAAGTTCACAAAATAAACACAAAGCTAGTCAAAATGTGATAAAAGTTGGACACTGCTAATCAGAAATACAAACCAAAGTGGGCTATCATTCTTGCTTTTTCAATTAGCAGAAGATTTTGTTGTTGTTGTTGTTTCTTAATATCACTCAGAGTTGGCAAGAATTCCATGAAACAAATACTCTCACATGCCCTTGGTGGACTCATATAAATTACACTTTCTGGAGGATGTAATATGTACCATAAATGCTGGCATAATGACATTTTGGTCAAAGATAGGCCACATATATAAGAGACCACATATATGACAGTGGTCCCATAAGATTAAAATGGAACTGAGAAATTCCTATGATCTATGACATTATGGCCATCCTAACATACCACTGTGATGTATTACACGCTGGTGTAAACAAACCTACTCTGCTGCCAGGTACATAAGAGTAGACAGATTGTACAAAGCATATAATACTTGATAATGGTAATAAACAACTATATGTATGTATCTCCTAAACTTTGTTATTATTTTAAAAAGTCCTCCTTATACTTATTAAGAAAAAAAGAAGTTTCTGTAAAGCAGAATGTCATGTTACACAAGCAGCAACCTCATATTTAACTTGCTTATGTCTCTTGATTTTATCAGGAAGCCACATAGAGTTATCATCCTGAACCATCCATGTTTGGGCAAACACACTCCACAATGTTCATACAATGATAAAATTTCCTAAGGTCATATTTGTCAGATCATATCCCCATCAAATGATGCATTTCTGCATTAGAAATATATAGACCCTCCAGGGGGATGTAGAGGAGGAGGAGAAAGTAGAGAAGGGGAGAAGGTCAAGGGGGATGTATGATGTGCACATGGAACAAAGTGTAACAAACCCCTTCAATATGTAAAACTATAATGCACAAATTAAAAAAAAGAAATATATAGATCCCATAATTCCACTTACAGATTATCCCAAGGGAATAATCAAAGCAGCAAATAAGTATTTCTAATGTAATAATAATAGTCAAAAAGTAGAAACAATCTGAATATTCAGATATTAACTATGGTAGACTAAAAGTCAAAATTTTAAAGAATTATTTAATGGCATGCCAAATACTCCTAATATAATTTTTCCAGCTTTGTTGAAATATAATAAAATTATATATATATATTTAAAGTCATCAATGGTGATGATTTAGCATATGTATATGAATCAATATATTACAGAACATGCATATATTCATTGTAAAATGATTATTACAATCAAGTTAACTAATAGATAGTATCATAGTTACCTCTGTGTGTGTGTTAACATTTCAAATCTACCTTATTCGTAGACTTTAAGTATTCAATACAATATTATTGACTATAGTCACCATGCTACACACTGGATTCCCAAGACTTGTTCATCTTATAATAGAAAATTAGTACCATTTGACCAACATGTTCCCATCCTCAGTGCCCTCTCTCAACCCAGACACCAACCTTCTATTCTCAGTTTCTATGAGCTGCACATTTCTAGAGTCCACATGTAAGTGAGAACATGAACTATTTGTCTTTCTCTGTCTGGTTTATAATGCCCTCCAGATTCATCCATGATGTCTCAAATGGCAGGATTTCCTTTTTATGAATGAATAGTCCATTATATAAACAGACAGCCCCTGATTTACAATGGTTCTACTTATTATGCTCAGTCTTTACAGTGTTGTGAAAGCAATATGCAGTCAATAGAAACTGCTCTTTGACTCTCAATTTTGATCTTTTCCCAGCAGATATCTCTTGCAATGCTGGCCAGTAGCAGCAAACCATCGCTCCCAGTCAGCTGCACAATCACACAGTAAACAAGCAATATTCTGCAGTGTACTATGTTGCTAAGATAAAATGTTTGGTAGGTTAGATGGATTTTTAGCTTAAATCTTCAACTTACAATGGTATTACTGAAATGAGGAACATCTGTATGTGTGCTTTCTTCATTCATCTGTCATCAGTCTTTTGGGGTTTTGCTGTGTGAGGGCAATTGTAAATAACGCTGCAACGAGCTTGGGAGTGCAGCCACTGATTCAACACAGTGATTTTGCTTCCTTTGGATGTACGCTTAAGTATGGGATTGCTGGATCATACAGTATTTGTATTTTTATTTTTAATTGTTTGAGGAAACTCCATACTGTTTTCCATAATGAATATACAAATTTACATTCCTGTCATTGATACCCAAGTACTCTCTCTTCTCCTAAATGAAAAACAACACCATATAAATCTTTATCTATAAGCATGAGCTCACATATGATAGACCTTCATATGTCTGAGGGAAGAAGTATCTCTTTCTATCACATCCACCACCATCCATCACCATGGAGTGATGGCAAGGACACAAAAGTTTGAGAGATTCTCTGAATAATAAATGCTAAAGGCAGAAGATATTGGAAGTCTGTGAAAGAACTAGGAATCAGAAGATAGGAGCTAGCAAGGCAGAAATCCACAAAAGCAAGAGGAAGATTAAAAAAGAAACCCAAAACTCCATTCCCAAAAGATATTGTACAATATATTATAAATTGCCTACAAATATTCTTATGCAAGTGGATTCTGCTGGGCAAGCCCAGAGAGAAGGCTGAGTGACTGCAGACACCTGTGTTATATATGTAAATACCTAAGAAAAGAGAATGGAAAGTTAAACCCTCAAATTTCAATCAAAACCATTTCTGAACAATTGAATTCTTGGTGCTATTTTTCTCCTTTTCATTTATTTACATATTTTCTACATTTTTTATGATGAACATGTGTGGGGAGCTAACAGGCCTTGAGTAAAAGTACGTGCCTCAAAGCAGGTCAGTTCCTGGAAGGCAACTTAAAGGTCAATTGTCAGAGAAGATTGATTATCTTGTTGTTGTTGACTGTCCTTCGCCGAAACCAGGTGCGTGCTCTTTAATGGTTGGTATGCATCTTGCTCGGAATAGTCTCCCCCAGCCACATGCCGAGGTGGTCCGGTAAATTGTAACCTATAGGTAACCTTTGGGGCATGCGACAAATGTGAGTTCCGTTACTATAAAAACTGCCTGTTAAAAAATAAAGTGTGATCTTCTCCACCAAGAAATCATGGCTGTTGTCTTGTTGCTTTGCTGGTCGAACGCGACAGATTGGTGGCCTCATACAGGGAAACTCTGACTGAACAATATTAAGCCGGTGAGTGTGCTTACTGCCTAAGAGCAGGGGATTGCATTATTCTGCTACGAGCAGGGACAGACTGCGCTGACGGGGAAAAATCCGTGCTGACGGGGGAAAAAAACACACTGACGGGGCGGGGGGGGGGGGACCATACTGACGGGGGGGAAAAACCGCACTGACGGGGACACTGCAAGCAGGACTCTAGAGGTTATTTGTTCTTTTGTGTTTCTTTTGTTCTTGTTACTTTCCTTTCTCCTCTTTCACATGTATTTTGTCTTGTTGTCAGTATGGGATCAGAAGTTTCTCCTTGGAGAATGGAAAGTTCTTTAAGGGAACTGTTAAAGAAAAATGGCACTCCTTTAAAGACGGCAACGTCACGGAATTTTGTTAGAACTGTAGAGAAGCATGCCTGTTGGTTTACTGAGGAAGGATTGCTCAATGTTCCCCAATGGGAACATTTAGGGGAAGACTGAAGGAGGGCTGAAGCTTCCAAACCCCTCCGGTTGGAACCTTGGCTATTTGGTCCTTAATCAGCAGTTGCCTGGTACCCACCAAGGTAGAAATGGTTGAGCCCCTTATGGAGGCTAAACAGGTGTTGGAGGAGGTTTCACAAATGGGACGGAGTGAAAGGAATGATGATTCTGCATCAGATGAGGAAGAGGGGTTATCTCAGGCTGCGTTGCGTAAATTGGATTTAAAACATCATTCCTCTTTTCCATCTGCCCCTACTCCCCTGCCACCTCCTTTATTTTCTAGCAATCCTTTCTTAGAATTACTGCCTCCCAGTCATGAGAAACGTAAACAATTTAATATCTGTCCAGTAATGCAAAGTTCTGACCTAATTGATGATGCTGGGCTGAGACAGAGGCCAGATAATTTGTTTTATCCTATGTTTGAGGATCAGAAAAACCAGAGATTTCACCAGGTATTTCCTTTCAAGGATGTTAAGCTGTTAAAGGAAGCGGTTATGACGTATGGGGTTCAAGCTGCACTTACTTTGTCAATGCTAGAATCTGTTGAAAATCAAAAATCTTCTCCTTGGTTTTTGCAAACGGGTCTAAAAACATGTAAAAAGAGGTTTACAAAAAGTACTAAGAAAAAAGGACCCGATATTTTTCCCACTGCTGCTTTCTCTTTATGGCGCCTAGTCAAGGACACCTTATCTTCCTCGGAGGTTAAAGAAAAAGAGTTTCTGGAAGAAACACATAAAGCCTGGGCTAACTCTAATTCTGGTGCTAAAGATGTGTGCATGCTCCTTTACTAAAATAAATATGGCAATTTCATTTTTTGGATCTTGAGCTCAATATTACTGGTAAATTCACCTATTTTGTACACCTAAATATATCTTTCAGTCAGTCTTGTTTTATATGAGAGTTTTAATTATGGTTTTTTTGCTGCTGTCTTTATTCAAAAGTTCAATTTTTCCAAGGGTCTAAAAATCTATGTTTCCTGTTGTTTTGTGTGTGTGTGCCCGCTCCTGTCCTGTGCGTTTGTGTACATGTATGTTATATGTGTGTTCCATATGGTACCAAATTAGCTTATAGATGAGTGCTCATAAATTAAGTTTAAAAAAATGGATCCAAATGACTTTTAATTCAAGTGACTTAAGCATTTAAAAATAGAGGTTCAATCTAAATCATTTATGCATAAGAGTAAAGATGTGTTTAAAAATACTAGCTCACATGTTTTTTCTAGGTGGTCAACCAATAAAATGTTGATTTC